>NIVC01002744.1:85000-107392 GCA_002269645.1 Macrostomum lignano
ACTCGCCCAGGTGCGCCATCCCGGTCATCCAGCAGCACCAGGTACCAGGGGTCCGGTGCGGCCTCAGCGGAGCTCGAACTCCCCACCTTGCCGGAAGTTGGAGAAGCCGCGGGGTCGCGGGACTGCGGCCTGGTGCGGCGCACGAAGGACTCTGGAGCTGCAGCCTCCGCGTCCCAGCCGATGACGACGCAGCGGTAGCCGAAGCGGGAGTGGCTGACAATCTGACATTAGGGAGTGGGGTCCTGACAGTCTGACATTGGGGGGATCTGACAGTCTGACATTGGGGAGTGGGGTCCTGACAGTCTGACATTGGGGAGTGGGGAGCTGACGGACTGACATTGGGGAGTGGGGACCTGACAGTCTGACATTGGGGAGTGGGGAGCTGACGGACTGACATTGGGGAGTGGGGACCTGACAATCTGACACTGGGGAGTGCGGTCCTGACAGTCTGACATTGGGGAGTGAGGACCTGACAGTCTGACATTGGGGAGTGGGGAGCTGACGGACTGACAGTGGGGAGTGGGGACCTGACAATCTGACACTGGGGAGTGGGGACCTGACAGTCTGACATTGGGGAGTGGGGTCCTGACAGTCTGACATTGGAGAGTGCGGACCTGACAGTCTGACATTGGAGAGTGGGGTCCTGACAGTCTGACATTGGGGAGTGGGGTCCTGACAGTCTGACATTGGACAGTGCGGACCTGACAGTCTGACATTGGGGAGTTGGGACCTGACAGTCTGACATTGGAGAGTGGGGACCTGACAGTCTGACATGCGGTGGATGGGGAGCTGACAGTCTGACATTGGGGAGTGGGGTCCTGACAGTCTGACATTGGGGAGTGGGGACCTGACTGTCTGACATTGGGGAGTGGGGGACCTGACAATCTGACACTGGGGAGTGGGGACCTGACAGTCTGACATTGGGGAGTGGGGACTTGACAGTCTGACACTGGGGAGTGGGGACCTGACAGTCTGACACTGGGGAGTGGGGACCTGACAGTCTGACATAGGGTGAATGGGGAGCTGACAGTCTGACATTGGGTGGATGGGGAGCTGACAATCTGACACTGGGGAGTGTGGACCTGACAGTCTGACATAGGGTGAATGGGGACCTGACAGTCTGACATGGGGTGAATGGGGAGCTGACAGTCTGACATTGGGGAGTGGGGACCTGACAGTCTGACATTGGGTGGATGGGGAGCTGACACTCTGACATGGGGTGGATGGGGAGCTGACACTCTGGCATGGGGTGGATGGGGAGCTGACAGTCTGACATTGGGTGGATGGGGAGCTGACACTCTGACATGGGGTGGATGGGGAGCTGACACTCTGACATGGGGTGGATGGGGAGCTGACAGTCTGACATTGGGTGGATGGGGAGCTGACACTCTGACATGGGGTGGATGGGGAGCTGACAGTCTGACATTGGGTGGATGGGGAGCTGACAGTCTGACATTGGGTGGATGGGGAGCTGACACTCTGACATGGGGTGGATGTGTCCATTGAATCGACATATAATCAGACAAAGTGTCAAACAATGGACTCAAGCAATATTTTGGCCACAAACCTGGCCGACTCTGTACGAGAGACCAGCGGGCCGCCTCTGCCTCGGCCGCAGGGAGCCGGCGTACCAGCCGCGGCCCGCAGGGTCCAGCGCCTTCGCCACCTCCTCGGCGGGGCTCTCGCCTTCGGACAGGGCTGCTTCGACTGCGCCGCCGTCGCCACCAAGGCCGGTGAAGCTGAGCAGCCAGCTCCAGTCGAATTTCGGCCAGCTGGCCGGGCCTGACAGAAAGCTGGACATGGTGTCCATCAACCGCTGGATGGCGTCCCGACGCTCCTGATCGCTTGACGGTGCCATGAAGCGCGACAGCAGCAGCTGCGCGGGCACCGCGACCAGCAGGGTCAACAGCAGCAGACGGGTCTGCAGATCCCACATTGGGAAAAATTCGGAGAGACTGCTGGCTGGCTTCCTTTGGATTGGCTGGCTGGACTAGTAGCTAATATGGTAGCTCGATGCTGATTGGCCGGCTGGTTAGGAGCTGCTAGCTGAATGCTGGTTGGCTGGCACCAGAGCTGCTAGCTGAATGCCGATTGGCTGGTTGGTTAGCAGCTGCTAGCTCGATGCTGATTGGCTGGCTGGTTAGGAGCTGCTAGCTGAATGCCGATTGGCTGGTTGGTTAGCAGCTGCTAGCTCGATGCTGATTGGCTGGCTGGTTAGGAGCTGCTAGCTGAATGCCGATTGGATGGTTGATCAAAGTGACACACATGAAAGGCAATGAGCAGTACTCAATACAAAAATCTAGTTTAAGGCAATACGAGCGTGCTACCGTAGGGCAGTTGAAAACTACTAACTTATGTGAAAACCAGCAGTTCAATTACAGGCGCAGATGAAAATTTAATTAAATAGCAAAGCCAGGAATGCTGTCAAATACCAGGATTGGCTGCCCTACCCGACTGTCAGCCAAGATCAAATTATATTTATGCGCGATTCGCAGTACCATAAATACGGATATTTATAATAATTAGATTATAGCACAGGCAAAACAGGAAAAACCCAAAATAAACAAGACAAATTAAAAATATATATGCTATCGATAATTTCAGAGTTAAGGACAATTTCAAAACACAGCTGGTCAGGCAATCTGCAAGCAGACAAAACAAAGTCAAGCAATTTTTTTAATTCAATTAAACTGAGATAAAGGCGAAAGGAGCGCACATCTTAGACTTTGATTGTTTTGTGTGTAGGCAGTGGCAGTGCCTGATCTGCATGATCTGGGAGGGTGGCAGCCCAGCAACTGACACTCTGAGAGGCTGGCTCAGCAACTGACGTTCTGGGAGGCTGGCTCAGCAATTGAGGATCTGGGAGGCTGGCTCAGCAACTGAGGATCTGGGAGGCTGGCTCAGCAACTGAGGATCTGGGAGGCTGGCTCAGCAACTGAGGATCTGGGAGGCTGGCCCAGCAACTGAGGATCTGGGAGGCTGGTCCAGCAACTGAGGATCTGGGAGGCTGGCCCAGCAACTGAGAATCTGGGAGGCTGGCCCAGCAACTGAGGATCTGGGAGGCTGGCCCAGCAACTGAGGATCTGGGAGGCTGGTCCAGCAACTGAGGATCTGGGAGGCTGGCTCAGCAACTGACACTATGGGAGGCTGGCCCAGCAACTGACACTCTGGGAGGCTGGCCCAGCAACTGACACTCTGGGAGGCTGGCCCAGCAACTGACACTCTGGGAGGCTGGCCCAGCAACTGACACTCTGGGAGGCTGGCCCAGCAACTGACACTCTGGGAGGCTGGCCCAGCAACTGACACTCTGGGAGGCTGGCCCAGCAACTGACACTCTGGGAGGCTGGCGGCCTGGCAAGGCGGCAGGCACAGAAGCAGACTGCGGGGTCGCATAAGAGTTCAGCAAGGATAATAGTTCTACGACAGACTATTATAGCAAAAGGCAAAAGCGCCGTAAAAGAGGACAGTAATTATTATTATTGCCATAGACGGATACAGCGGCAATTGAGCAGACGAAGTGAAAACGCAGAGCAGCAAACATAGCAGAGACGGCCTACGGCATGAATAGCTTTATACCTAGCAAGAGCAAGGCACTCTGAGAAACGCCACCTTAACAATTACAATATCAATTTTAAGAGTATCATAAATTAAAATAGCTGGAAAATGTAAAAAAAACTAGCATTGCAGGCAAGGGTTTGATAAGAAATTTAATGTGTGAGAACGGTGTGCAGAGCACTGAGAGAGAAAGCTAGCAGACTGGCTTAGGTTTGGGTGACGGGCGTGTCAGACATGGCGCCACTAGCGCCCCACTGACCCGTGCAATAAGAGCCGTGCAGGATGTCAGACATGGCGCCACAACCCCCCCCCCCTGACCCGCTAGCTGTAAGAGCCGTGCAGGATGTCAGACATGGCGCCACAACCCCCCCTGACCCGCTAGCTGTAAGAGCCGTGCAGGATGTCAGACATGGCGCCACAACCCCCCCCCCTGACCCGCTAGCTGTAAGAGCCGTGCAGGATGTCAGACATGGCGCCACAACCCCCCCCTGACCCGCTAGCTGTAAGAGCCATGCAGGATGTCAGACATGGCGCCACAAGCTCCCTCTGACCCGCTAGCTGTAAGAGCCGTCCAGGATGTCAGACATGGCGCCACAAGCCCCCTCTGACCCGCTAGCTGTAAGAGCCATGCAGGATGTCAGACATGGCGCCACAAGCCCCCCCCCCTGACCCGCTAACTGTAAGAGCCGTGCAGGATGCCAGACATGGCGCCACAAGCCCCCTCTGACCCGCTAGCTGTAAGAGCCATGCAGGATGTCAGACATGGCGCAACAAGCCCCCCCCCCTGACCCGCTAGCTGTAAGAGCCGTGCAGGATGTCAAACATGGCGCCGAGCGCCCAGCTCAGCTCAATATCCTTATAGCGATTGCGCAGCACCAGGGTGTCGCCGGACTCAAACCCCAGACCGTCGGACCCTAGCAGCGCGGCAATGTAGGCCAGGTCCAGGCACAGGTAGGGCCGCGCCCGCTCGAAGGCGGCCAGTCTGCAGTGGCGCTTGGCGACAGCCTCGAAGTCCAGGAGGCGCGCGGCGCCGCCCAGCTTGGCGCTGATGAGACCGGCGTCGGCGGCGCGGTCGTAGAAATAGCCGAATGCAAAGAAGCGCCGACGGCGAAGGCCACGCGGCGCGTGCACCCCAAAAGCGCGGAGGAAGCGCGCGGCGGCGGAGCGGCAGGCGGCGTAGCCGTAGCCGTAGGCGACGCCGGACACGGTGTGGACGGCGCCGTGGTGGCGCCAGCGGCCGGAGTAGCCGGGCGGCAGGCAGGGCGAGGCCAGGCAGGCGGGCAGGCGGGCCTCGAAGTCGCCGCCGAGGATGCGCAGGCGGGCCGCCATCAGGCCGACGCCCAGGTAACTGTGGGAGTAGAGCCACACCGAGGCTGGGCCGAGGGACAGCTGCTTCAGGTGGCCTGCGGGGTCAGACAGGATGTCAATTCGTTTACTGCGACCCATGCTGTGCGGGATCAGCAACCCATGCTGTATGGGATCGGCAACCCATGCTGTGTGGGATCAGCAACTCATGCTGTGTGGGATCGGCAACCCATGCTGTGTGGGATCGGCAACCCATGCTGTGTGGGATCGGCAACCCATGCTGCGTGGGATCGGCAACCCACGAGCAACCCAAAGGATCGGCAGCCCACAAGATCGGCAACCCCAGCTGCTCACCCTCCGGCGCGCCCTCATGGTCGGGATCGTCGGGGGCGAAGGTGATCTGTGCAGAACCGCCGCCCAAGTCCAGGGCGCCGAAGCTGTCCGAGCTTTCCGGGATGGTTGCGCCGGCGCCGGTCGCGGGCTGCAGCTGGCCGGCCGCCAGAAAGTTCACCGTCAGCCAGCTGAAGACGCCTTCGTCCAGGCCGTCGAGAACTTCAACGGCGCCGACTGGAAAGGGCTGGCCGGCCAGCAGGCTGCGAACTTCTCTGAGCAGCCCGTTGGATTCGTTCAAGCTGAGCAGGCGGAGGCCGGCAGTTGCCATGACAACCAGCGGGGTGCGAGACCAGAGGCTTTGCGGTATGCGGGACTTGCACAGCTCCATCAGGGACAGCAGGCTGCGGGCGCCTTTGGCGGGCTCGGCTGAGTAGGCAGAGAGGCCCGGCTTTACCTTGGGTGTTCGGTGTGGGGAATGTGGTGTGGTAAATTTAGTGTGTGGAATTTCCGAATTTGGTGAGGATGCGCAGTGCAATGTGGAGAATACAGTCTGGGGAACGCAGTGTGGGGAATCTAGTATTGTGTGGGCTAATGCAGTGTGGGAATGGAGTTTGAGATATGCAGTGTGGTAAATGCAGTGTGGGAATGGAGTTTGAGATACGCATTGTGGTAAATGCAGTGTGGGAATGGAGTTTGAGATCCGCAGTGTGGTAAATGCAATGTGGAAATGGAGTTTGAGATACGCAGTGTGGTAAATGCAGTGTGGGAATGGAGTTTGAGATACGCAGTGTGGTAAATGCAGTGTGGGAATGGAGTTTGAGATACGCAGTGTGGTAAATGCAGTGTGGGAATGGAGTTTGAGATACGCAGTGTGGTAAATGCAGTGTGGGAATGGAGTTTGAGATACGCAGTGTGGTAAATGCAGTGTGGGAATGGAGTTTGAGATACGCAGTGTGGTAAATGCAGTGTGGGAATGCAACCAGGGCAGGCAGAAGCTCACCTGCAGATAAGACTCCCCAGCCAGCAGGTAGGGCGGCCGGCCCCGCTCTCTGCCCAGGCGGTAGGCGAAGTGGAAGACGTGCACCCGCGAGCCGGTGCTGCCGGCGTCGATCACCACGCCGTAGCGGGACTCGCCGTCTGGCGGCCCCAAGTCGGGCTGGAAGGCAAACAGGTGCACCGAGCGGCTGCCCAGGCGGCTGCTGGCCGCTGACAGGGGCGGCTGCGCCTGCAGCAGCAGCAGCGGCAGCAGCAGCGGCCACTGTAGAGACATGCGGGCGCCTGGCTACCGGATATCCGGCAGGGGGATTATGAGGCCAGGGTGAGAGCGGAACCGCTGAAAGCAGTGGCAGGAAATGTGGGCCAATATTGATTCTCCAGCGATGACATACCACTATTATCTCATCTAGACTCAATGTAAGAATATCCCATCTAGTCTCAACTGTAGAATATCTCATCTAGTCTCAACTGTAGAATATCCCATCTAGTCTCAATTGTAGAATATCCCATCTAGTCTTAATTGTAAAATATCCCATCTAGTCTCAATTGTAGAATATCACATCTAGACTCAATTGTAGAATATCACATCTAAACTCAATTGTAGAATATACTAGCAATCTTCGCCCCCCGATGGGGGACATCTGGTTAGAATCCTTGTTCTTTACAAATAACAAATAGACAGCGAACTAAAGCCTTCAAAAAACAACAACAGACATTCCCTCTAAAAACAAAACATCCCAAGACAGCAAGCATCCTCAGACAGCATTCAAGCATCGATCCCAAAATAGCAAGCATCCCCCAGGTAGCAAGCATCCCCCCGATAGCAAGCAACCCCAGATAGCAAGCATCCGCAGATAGCAAGCATTCCCCCAGACCCCAGATAGTAAGCATCCCCCAGATAGCAAGCATCCCCCAGATCGCAAGCATCCCCCAGATCGCAAGCATCCCCCAGATAGCAAGCACCCCAAATAGTAAGCATCCACCATACAATAAGTAAAGTAGCTAGTGCTACAATTTCCTTAGCTCTATAGTGGCTCCTTTAAAATTGGCATGACGCTTACTTTTACGTTTGAAATTGTGTAAATTTTATGTTTGACATGGTGGCTCTTTAATGTTTGACATGGTGGCTTTTTAATGTTTGACATGGTGGCTCTTTAATGTTTGACATGGTGGCTCTTTTATGTTCTACATGGTGGCTCTCTTATGTTTGATTCAGGGTTTTTTTAATGTCTGACATGGTGTCTCTTTATTGTTTGACATGGTGGCGTTTTACTGTTTGACATTATGGCTCTTTAATTTTTGATAAAGAGCTCTTTTATGTTTGAAATGGTGGCTCTTTAATGTTAGACATGATGGCTCTTTAATGTTTGACATTGCGGCTCTTTTAATGTTTGACATGGTGGCTCTTTTATGTTGGACATGGTGGCTCTTTTTTGCTTGACATGGTGGCTCTTTACTGTTTGACATGGTGGCTCTTTAATGTTCGAAATGGTGGCTCTTTAATGTTTGACATGATGGCTCTTTTATGTTTGACATGGTGGCTCTTTTATGTTGGACATAGTGGTTCTTTAATGTTCGACATTGGTTGCTCTTTTATGTTCAAAAAGGTGGCTTTTTAATGTTAGACATGGTGGCTCTTTAATGTTCGACATGGTGGCTCTTTAATGTTAGACATGGTGGCTCTTTATTGTTCGACATGATGGCTCTTTAATGTTTGACATTGCGGCTCTTTAATGTTTGACATGGTGGCTCCTTTATGTTTGACATGGTGGCTCTTTTTTGATTGACATGGTGGCTCCTTTATGTTTGACATGATGGCTCTTTTATGTTTGACATGGTGGCTCTTTAATGTTTTACGTGGTGGCTCTTTAATGTTCTTCATGGTAGCTCTTTTATGTTTGACATGGAGTCACGAATATACTTGACATGGTGACTCGTTATTGTTCGACATGGTGGCTCTTCTATGTTTGACATGGTAGCACTTTAATGTTTGACATGCTGGCTCTATAATGTTTGACATGGAGTCACATATATGTTGGACATGGTGGCTCTTTAATGTTCGACATGGTGGCTCTTTAATGTTTGACATGGTGGCTCTTCAATGTTTGACATGATGGCTCTTCAATGTTTGACATTGCGGCTCTTTAATGTTTGACATGGTGGCTCCTTTATGTTTGACATGGTGGCTGTTTTAAGTTTGACATGGTGGCTCTTTTTTGATTGACATGGTGGCTCCTTTATGTTTGACATGATGGCTCTTTTATGTTTGACATGGTGGCTCTTTTATGTTTGACATGGTGGCTGTTTTATGTTTGACATGGTGGCTCTTCTATGTTTGACATGGTGGCTCTTTAATGTTCTACATGGTGGCTCTCTTATGTTTGATTCGGGTTTTTTTTAATGTCTGACATGGTGTCCCTTTATTGTTTGACATAGTGGCTCTTTTATGTTTGACATGATGGCTCTTTAATGTTCGACATGGTGGCTCTTTAATGTTTGACATGGTGGCTCTTTAATGTTTGACCTGGTGGCACCTTAATGTAATGATGGCTCTTTAATGTTTGAAATGGTGGCTCTTTAATGTTCGACATGGTGGCTCCTTTATGTTTAACATGGTGCTCTTAAATGTTTGACATCGTGGCTCTTTAATGTTTGACATGGTGGCTCTCTAGTGTTTCACATGGAGTCACGTCTGTTTTGACATGGAGTCACGTATATATTTGGCATGGAGTCACGTATATGCTTTTCATGGTGGCTCTTTTATGTTTGACATGGTGGGTCTTTAATGTTTGACATGGTGGCTCTTTAATTTTTGACATGATGGCTCTTTAATGTTCGACATGATGGCTGTTTAATGTTTGTTATGTAGTCATGTGTATATGTTTTACATGGTGGCTCTTTTATGTGTGACATGGAGTCACGTATATATTTGACATGGAGTCACATATATGTTTGACATGGTGGCTCTTTAGTGTTCGATATGGTGGCTGTTTAATGTTTGACATAGTGGCTATTTTATGTTTGACATAGTGGCTCTTTAATGTCTGACATGGTGGCTCTTTAATGTTTGACATGGTGGCTCTTTTATGTTCGACATGGTGGCTCTTTAATGTACGACATAATGGCTCGTTTATTTTCGACATGGTGGCTCTTTAGTGTTTGACATGGCTTTTTAATGTTTGACATGGTGGCTCTTTTATGCTTGACATGGTGGCTCTTTAACGTTCGACATGGTGGCTCTTTAATGTTTGACATGGTGGCTCTTTTATGCTTGACATGGTGGCTCTTTAATGTTTGACATAAAGTCACTTATACATGGTGTCTCTTAAATATTAGACATGGTGGCTCGTTTAGGTTTGACATGTTGGCTCTTTTATGTTTGACATGGTGGCTCTTTTATGTTCGACATGGTGGCTCTTTTTTGTTCTACATGGTAACTCTTTTATGTTTGATACGGTGGCTTTTTAATATCTGACATGGTGGCTCATCTATGTTTGACATTGTGGCTCTTCTGTGTTTGACATGGTGGCTGTTTAATGTTTGACATGGTGGCTCTTTAATGTACGACATAATGGCTCGTTTAAGTTGGACATGGTGGCTTTTTAATGTTTGACATGGTAGCTCTGTTATGTTCGACATGGTGGCTCTTTTAGGTTTGACATGGTGGCTCTTAAATGTTTCACATGGTGGCTCTTAAATGTCTTACATGGTGGCTCTTTTATGTTTGACAATGTGGCTGTTTAATGTTTTACATGGCGGCTCTTTTATGTTCGACATGGTGGCTCTTTAATGTTTGACATGCTAGCTCTTTAATGTTCGACATAGTGGCTCTTTTATGTTTGGCATGGTGGCTATTTAATGTTCTTCATGGTGGCTCTTTTACGTTTGACATGGTGGGTCTTTAATGTTCGACGTGGTGGCTCTTTAATTTTCGAAATGGTGACTCTTTTATGTTTCACATGGTGGCTCTTTAATGTTTGACATAGAGTGACGTATATGTTTTACATGGTGCCCATGTAATGTTTGACATGGTGCCTCTTTTATGTTTGACATTGTGCTTTTTTATGTTTAGCAGTTTCGTGTTTTCAAGGTGTTTTAATAAAAAAATCTTTTTGCAGCACTAAGATTGGAACCCTGGTCGCTGCATTAGCAGTCCAGTCTGTTCGCATCTATGCTATCTCTTTTCAATTGGCGAACATGATTTGTGGCCCTTATAATTCAATGCTTACAGCAAGTTGGTTAGAGTAAAAAGTTATGACATAATCAATTTCTTAGTCAGCCAGTATCAGTGTCAATTTAAGTTAGCAATATTGTTACGCAATTTCAATCAAGTTGTGTGTGCATTTCTTTGGCACTGTTTTCAACTTGTTGTGATGCAATCTTTATCAGAATTGAAATTCAGTCAGTCAGTTTTTTCTCTAGCATTCTTACAATGCATTTCAGATCGAAAGAGCCGCTTGACCTTTGCAAAAAAGCCTGTTTTTCGAATATTTAATCCCTTTAATATTGAGCAATTTTTTAGCCAAGATGCATGTACCGTCCCAGGAAAATTTCTGATCGAATGGTGCAAGTTTGAAGAAAATCGGTTGAGCCATTTTTTCTGAAATCTATCGCATACCTACCCACATACATACAGACAACTCATTTTTAGTATATAGGACTAGCAATCTTCGCCCCCGATGGGGGACATCTAAATAGAATATCTGTTCTCTAAAAGTAACAAAAAGACAGCGAAATAAAGCTTTCACAAAGACAACAGACATTCCATCTGTAAAGAAAACATCCCCAGACAGCATGCAAGCATCTCCCAGATAGCATGCAAGCATCTCCCAGATAGCAAGCATCCCCCAAATAGCAAGAATCCCCCAGATAGCAAGCATCCCCAGACAGCATGCAAGCATCTTCCAGATAGCAAGCATCCCCAGATAGCAAGCATCCCCAGACAGCATGCAAGCATCTCCCAGATAGCACGAATCCCCCAGATATAGCAAGCATCCCAGACAGCACGCAAGCATCCCCCAGATAGCAAGAATCCCCCAGATAGCAAGCATCCCCAGACAGCATGCAAGCATCCCCCAGATAGCAAGCATCTCCCAGATAGCAAGAATCGCCCAGATAGCAAGCATCCCCAGGCAGCATGCAAGCATCCCCAGACAGCATGCAAGCATCCCCAGACAGCATGCAAGCATCCCCAGACAGCATGCAAGCATCCCCAGACAGCATGCAACCATCCCCAGATAGCAAGCATCCCTGGATACAAAGAATCCTTATAGATAGCTAGCAACCCCCTCTCAGATAGCAAGTACCCTCCACTCCCCAAGAGCAAGCATCCCCCAATAGCAAGTTACCCCAGATAGCAAGCATTCTTCCGATAGCAAGCATCCCTCCCCCCAATAGCAAGCATCACTCAGATACCAAGCATCCCCCTGATAGCAAGTATCCATCCTTAAATAGCAAGCATCCACCAGACATCAAGTAGCTAGTGCAATAATTTCCTTAGCTTTATAGTGGCTCCATTTTGTTTGGCATGACACTTCTTTTTATGTTTGACATGATGGCTCTTCTATGTTTGACATGGACACATGGTGTCTCTTCTATGTTTGACATGGTAGCTCTTTAATGTTTGACATGGAGTCACGTATATGTTTGACATAGTGGCTCTTTAATGATTGACATCGTGGTTCTTTAATGTTTGACATGGTGGCTCTTTAATGTTTGACATGGTGTCTCTGTTATGTTTGACATGGTGGCTCAGTTGTTCGACATGGTGTCTCTTCTATGTTTGACATGGTAGCACTTTAATCTTCGACATGGTGGCTCTTTTATGTTTGGCATGGTGGCTCTTTAATGTCTGACATGGTGGCTCAATAATGTTCGACATGGTGGCTCTTTTATGTTTGACATGCTGGCCCTTTAGTGTTTGACATGCCTGCTCTTTAATGTTTGACATGGTGGATCTTTAATGTTTGACATGGAGTAATGTATATGCTTGACGTGGTGGTTCTTTTATGGTTGACATGGTAGCTTTTTTATGTTTGACATGGCGGCTCTTTTATGTTTGGCATGGTGGCTCTTTTATGTTCGACATGGTGGCTCAATAATGTTCGACATGGTGGCTCTTTGATGTTTGACATGGTAGTTCTTTTATGTTTGATTTGGTGGCTCTTTTATGTTTGGCATGGTGGCTCTTTAATGTCTGACATGGTGGCTCAATAATGTTCGACATGGTGGCTCTTTTATGTTTGACATGCTGGCTCTTTAATGTTTGACATGGTGGCTCTTTAATGTTTGGCATGGTGGCTCTTTAATGTTTGACATGGTGACTCTTTTATGTTTGACATGGAGTAATGTATATGCTTGACGTGGTGGTTCTTTTATGGTTGACATGGTGGCTCTTTTATGTTCGACATGGTGGCTCTTTTATGTTTGGCATGGTGGCTCTTTAATGTTTGGCATGGTGGCTCTTTAATGTTTGACATGGTGGCTCTTTAATATTTGACATGGTGGCCCTTTTATGTTCGACATGGTGGCTCTTCAATGTTTGACATGGTACCTCTTTTATGTTCGACATAGTGGCTCTTTAATGTTTTACATGGTGGCTCTTTAATGTTTGACATGGTGACTCTTTTATGTTCTTCATGGTAGATCTTTTATGTTTGACATGGTGGCTCTTTAATGTTCGACATGGTGGCTCTTTACTTTACTTTTCGAAATGGTGGCTCTGTTTTATGTTTGACATGGTGGCTCTTTAATGTTCGACATAGTGGCTGTTTTATGTTTGATATGATGGCTCTTTAATGTTCGACATGGTGGATCTTTAATGTTTGACATGGTAGTTCTTTTATGTTTGATATGGTGTCTGTTTTATGTTTGACATGGTGGCTCTTTAATGTTCGACATGGTGGCTCTTTAATGTTTGACATGGTAGTTCTTTTATGTTTGATATGGTGGCTCTTTTATGTTCGACATGGTGGCTCTTTAATGTTCGACATTGTGGCTCTTTAATGTTTGACATGGTGGCTCTTCTATGTTTGACATGGGAGCACTTTAATCTTCGACATGGTGGCTCTTTAAGTTTTGACATTGTGGCTCTTTAATGTTTGATATGGTGGCTCTTTTATGTTTGACATTGTGGCTCTTTAATGTTTGATATGGTGGTTCTTTTATGGTTGACATGGTGGCTTTTTTATGTTTGACATGTTGGCTCTTTTATGTTTGGCATGGTGGCTCTTTTATGTTCGACATGGTGGCTCTTTTATGTTTGACATGGTGGCTCTTTTATGTTCGACATGTTGGCTCTTTTATGTTTGGCATGGTGGCTCTTTAATGTCTGACATGGTGGCTCAATAATGTTCGACATGGTGGCTCTTTTATGTTTGACATGCTGGCTCTTTAGTGTTTGACATGCTGGCTCTTTAATGTTTGACATGGGGGCACTTTTATGTTTGACCTGGTGGCTCTTTAATGTTTTACATGGTGGCTCTTTAATATTTGACATGGTGGCCCTTTTATGTTCGACATGGTGGCTCTTCAATGTTTGACATGGTACCTCTTTTATGTTCGACATAGTGGCTCTTTAATGTTTGACATGGTGGCTCTTTAATGTTTGACATGGTGACTCTTTTATGTTCTACATGGTAGATCTTTTATGTTCGACATGGTGGCTCTTTAATGTTTGATATGGTGGCTCTTTAATGTTCGACATGGTGGCTTTTTAATGTTCGACATGGTGGCTCTTTAATGTTCTTAATGGTGTCTGTTTTATGTTTGACATGGTGGCTCTTTAATGTTTCGACATGGTGGCTCTTTAATGTTCTTAATGGTGTCTGTTTTATGTTTGACATGGTGGCTTTTTAATGTTCGACATGGTGGCTCTTTAATGTTCTTAATGGTAACTCTTTTTTGTTGTTCGAAATGGTGGCTCTTTTATGTTTGACATGGTGGCTCTTTAATGTTTTACATGGTGGCTCTTTAATGTTTCGACATGGTGGCTCTTTAATGTTCGACATGGTGGCTCTTTAATGTTTGATAAGGTGGCTCTTTAATGTTCGACACGGTGGCTCTTTAATGTTCTTAATGGTAACTCTTTTTTGTTGTCCGAAATGGTGGCTCTTTTATGTTTGACATGGTGGCTCTTGTATGTTTGACATTGCGCTTCTTTTATGTTTAGCAGTTTTTTGTTTTTAAGGTGTTTTAATAAAAAAATCATTTTGCGCTACCAAGATTCGAACCCAGGTCGCTGCATTAGCAGTCCAGTCTGTTCGCATCTAGGCTATCTTTTTTCAATTGGAGCACATGAATTGTGGCCCTTATAATTCAATTCTTACAGCAAGTCGGTTAGAGTAAAAATTTATGACATAATCAATTTCTCAGTCAGCCAGTATCAGTCTTAATTTAAGTTAGCAATATTGTTACGCAATTTTAATCAAGTCTTGTGTGCGTTTCTGTGGCACTGTTTTCACCTTGTTGTGATGCAATCTTTATCACAATTGAAATTCAGCCAGTCAGTTTTTTCTTAGCATTCTTACAATGCATTTCAAGTCGAAATTTTTGCTTGACCTTTGCAAAAAAGCATGTTTTTCGAATATTTAATCCCTTTAAAATTGAGCAATTTCTTAGCCAAGATGCATGTACCGTCCCAGGAAAATTTCTGATCAAATGGTGCAAGTTTAAAGAAAATCGGTTGAGCCATTTTTTCCGAAATCTATCGCATACCTACCCACATACAGACAACTCATTTTTAGTATATAAGATTATCTAGTCTCAATTGTAGAATATTACATCTAGTCTCAATTGTAGAATATCTCGTCTAGTCTCAATTGTAGAATATCTCATCTAGTCTCAATTGTAGAATATTACATCTAGTCTCAATTGTAGAATATCTCGTCTAGTCTCAATTGTAGAATATCTCATCTAGTCTCTATTGTAGAATATCACATCTAGTCTCAATTGTAGAATATCCAATCTAGTCTCAATTGTAGAATATCCCATCTAGTCTCAATTGTAGAATATCACACCTAGTCTCAATTGTAGAATATCCCATCTAGTCTCGATTGTAGAATATCACATCTAGTCTCAATTGTAGAATATCACATCTAGTCTCAATTGTAGAATATCCCATCTAGTCTCGATTGTAGAATATCACATCTAGTCTCAATTGTAGAATATCACATCTAGTCTCAATTGTAGAATATCCCATCTAGTCACAATTGTAGAATATCACATCTAGTCTCAATTATAGAACATCACATCTAGTCTCAATTGTAGAATATCACATCTAGTCTCAATTGTAGAATATTCCATCTAGTCTCAATTGTAGAATATCACTTCCAGTCTCAATTGTAGAATATCCCATCTAGTCTCAATTGTAGAATATCACTTCCAGTCTCAATTGTAGAATATCACATCTAGTCTCAATTGTAGAATATCTCATCTAGTCTCAACTGTAGAATATCTCATCTAGTCTCAATTGTAGAATATCGTATCTAGTCTCAATTGTAGAATATCGTATCTAGTCTCAATTGTAGAACATCACATCTAGTCTCAATTGTAGAATATTCCATCTAGTCTCAATTGTAGAATATCACTTCCAGTCTCAATTGTAGAATATCCCATCTAGTCTCAATTGTAGAATATCACTTCCAGTCTCAATTGTAGAATATCACATCTAGTCCCAACTGTAGAATATCCCATCTAGTCTCAACTGTAGAATATCTCATCTAGTCTCAATTGTAGAATATCGTATCTAGTCTCAATTGTAGAATATCGTATCTAGTCTCAATTGTAGAATATCACATCTAGTCTCAATTGTAGAATATCACATCTAGTCTCAATTGTAGAATATCGTATCTAGTCTCAATTGTAGAATATCGTATCTAGTCTCAATTGTAGAATATCGCATCTAGTCTCAATTGTAGAATATCGTATCTAGTCTCAATTGTAGAATATCGCATCTAGTCTCAATTGTAGAATATCGTATCTAGTCTCAATTGTAGAATATCGCATCTAGTCTCAATTGTAGAATATCCCATCTAGTCTCAATTGTAGAATATCACATCTAGTCTCAATTGTAGAATATCACATCTAGTCTCAATTGTAGAATATCCCATTTAGTCTCAATTGTAGAATATCCTTAATAACCTTACAGGTAATCAAAGCGCACAGAATAAAAACACATAAGCAAGTTGATTTTGAAATCAAACCATGCAAACAAATTACCAGTAAACTATGAATTACCCCAGTTTAACACACATTTAATATTTTTGCATGAAACTTAAACTCGGCTAATCCAGCAATACTACTAACCAGTAGGCTGTTACAAATCAACAAAATAGTAGAAAAATACAAATTCAGTTAGAAATGAGGCTGGATAAACGAGAGCGGTGGCTGGTAAACAGAAAAGAACAAATAGCAGAATATTTGCGAGGACGGAGACAGCGGGGACAGAGTTTGAAGTATTTTATACACTAAATGTGAATGTATAAAACCGAGAATGTAGCAGTAGTATTCGCAAGTACTATGTACTCGCAGGTATAATATAAAATGCGCAAAATTAATGTACAGGTCAGGATCAAGGAATAATTTCGGTTGGTCAACAACTGTATAATGTAACATTTTCTCGATTCATTATGAAGCAGAAAAACTTTCGCTTATAAGTAAATGCCTGCTTTATGCTTCCACTGAGCTAACACGGATGAATGCAGCAAAATTTCCAACCAAATTGACCCACAAGCAAGCAGTTCGATCCACAGCAAAAGAATTTAACTGTTGAAGACTTGCTTTTTGTTGTCTATGGCCCAAAGGGGGGTCTGTGCCGCAACAAGAATTTCCACACTTGTGCCGCCAGCTTTGGACCATAGACACTAGCAGATTTCAATGGACAGAGATATGGCAAACCTCTCATTCATCCGCGCTGCACGCACTGTTTTGGCCATAGACAATGCTTGAACACCGTCCTATTGACACTGTATACTGAGCTCGATACTCTGCTTCATCTACACCTTGAGCAATTGCTCAAAAGCAAAGGTTTTTTACTACATTCATAGCGGCCTTGTGCCTACCGCCCAAGAACTCTCACAACTACATCAACTACTTGACAGCGCCAGGGAAGTAGGCACTGGTCAGCGACATCTGCCCGGAGGTGGCCGGAGCGCCTGGCGCTGCCGAGGTGCCAGGAGGATGCGGAGGCGGGATCCTTGAACCGCCATTAGCCAAGCCGCTGCCAGCCGCTGTCCTGTGGAGGTATTTGGAGTCCAGGCCGATTGGCGGCGCGGCTGCAGTGGCAGCGCTTGCCGTCGCGGCAGCAGAAGCAGCAGAAGACGTCAACGGACAGCCGGCCTGTAGCTCTGCAGAGCGGCAGGCACCGCGTGGTCGAACTTTTTGGCGCCCATGCCGGCGCCTGGCGCCGCTGAGCGCGCCTGTGACTCGTTGATTTGCTTATTGAGCCACTGGATCACGTTGTCGTTGGAGCGCAGCAGCTGCTTGCTCTCTTCCAACTTCTTCTGCAGACTGGAGATCTGGTCCTGCGGGTGGGGACGAGGCGACTTGGGGATTTGGGCCAGTGGCTTTGTAAACAGCGCTTTAATCCTATTAATAGGTCTACCTTTTGTAGGTTTGCTACCTGTTGTAGGTTTGCTACCTGTTGTAGGTTTTCTACCTGTTGTAGGTTTGCTACCTGTTGTAGGTTTGCTACCTGTTGTAGGTTTGCTACCTGTTGTAGGTTTGCTACCTGTTGTAGGTTTGCTACCTGTTGTAGGTTTGCTACCTGTTGTAGGTTTGCTACCTGTTGTAGGTTTGTTGCCTGTTGTAGATTTGCTACCTGTTGTAGGTTTGCTACCTGTTGTAGGTTTGTTGCCTGTTGTAGATTTGCTACCTGTTGTAGGTTTTCTACCTGTTGTAGGTTTTCTACCTGTTGTAGGTTTGCTACCTGTTGTAGGTTTTCTACCTTATAGGTTTTACCTGCTATAGGTTTTTTGTATCTTTCAGATAGGATTTCTAACTCTTAGACCTAGCTGCTACCTGTTACAATCGGATGCTACCTGCTAAGCCAGGATGCTACCTGTTTAGACTCTAATGCTACCTGTAAGTCTATGATGCTACCTGAGTCTCTCATGTTACCTGTAAGTCTCTCATGCTACCCGTAAGTCTCTTAAGCTACCCGTAAGTCTCTCATGCTACCTGAGTCTCTGATGCTACCTGAGTCTCTGATGCTACCTGAGTCTCTGATGCTACCTGAGTCTATGATGCTACCTGAGTCTCTCATGTTACCTGTAAGTCTCTCATGCTACCTGAGTCTATGATGCTACCTGAGTCTCTCATGTTACCTGTAAGTCTCTCATGCTACCTGAGTCTCTCAAGCTACCTGAGTCTCTGATGCTACCTGAGTATCTCAAGCTACCTGAGTCTCTCAAGCTACCTGAGTCTCTTATGCTACCGGAATCTCTCATGCTACCTGAGTCTCTCATGCTACCTGAGTCTCTCAAGCTACATGAGTCTCTCATGCTACCTGAGTCTCTCAAGCTACCTGAGTCTCTTAAGCTACCGGAATCTCTCATGCTACCTGAGTCTTTCTAGCTACATGAGTCTCTCATGCTACCTGAGTCTCTCATGCTACCTGAGTCTCTCATGCTACCTGAGTCTCTCATGCTACCATCATCTCTCATGCTACCTGTAAGTCTATGATGCTACCCGAGTTTCTCAAGCTACCTGAGTCTCTGATGCTACCTGAGTCTCTCATGCTACCTGTCTCTCATGCTACCTGTTTAGACCCGGTTGCTACCCGTTGAACACAGATATGAGGCAGAAGCTGCCAATCAGACACCCCGCGAGCAGCTCCACAGCCAGACCTTCAAGTCGGCGATCTCGTCCACCTTCTGCTGCGCCTGCCGCTCGGCCGACCTGGCCTGCTCCCGAGCGGCCGTCAGCTCCTCCTCCAGTCGGGTGACGGCTTTCTCCTGCTTCACTGCCAGCTGGCTTCGGGACTCCAACTTCTTCAGCAGCTGGCGCAGCTCGGCCTGCAGCTTCTTGATCACCTCGTTGCCCTTCTCCATCTCGGACACCGTAGCGGACTGCTTCCGCTCCAGACCCTCCACCCGCCGCTGCCTGGCCGCCAGATCATCTTCCAGGCGCTTCCGGGCGGCCTTCTCCGTCTCTAAGAGGTCGCCGGTTCTCGCCAGCAGCGCGTCCTTGTCCTTGAGCTCCTGCTCAAGGACGGCAACACGGGTGGTGAGCTGGTGCACCGCGGCCTCCTGCTCCTGACGGGTGCGGCCAAGGCCGTCCCGGTCGTGCTTGGCGGCGTCGAGTTCGCGACGCAGCTGCGACTCGGACTGGAGGGGATTTATGGTTAAATCGGTTCAAACAGATCGAATCAAGGTCAAATGGGGTCACGCAGGGACTTCTACGATCTATGGTAATCTATCGAAAAGGTCGCTGGCGCAAGTAGTAAGATAAAACTAGCTTAAGGCCAAATGGGGACAAGCAAGGTCAAATGGGGACAAGTAAGGTCAAATGGGACAAGTAAGGTCAAATAGAACAAGTAAGGTAAAATGGGGACAAGTAAGGTAAAATGGGATCAAGTCACGTTCATACATGTATAATTTCAAGCAAGGTCAAATTAGGGCTAAGTAGGATCTAGCTAGTCCAGATTAACCTGATCAGGTAAGGTCAAGTGGGTACCCTATCAAAATACTCAAAGGGTCAACTGGGGTCAAGTCAGGTTAGATAGGATTACTAGCCAGACTGAAGTACGGACGAGGCAGAGTAAGTCTGATAGATTAAACCTAGACTCAATCACAGAAAAAAGTCGCTAAAATCGATTATCTCAAAGCGGCTCATAATCCGCCAGCTCACCTCTTCCAGTCGCGTCGCACGGGCCGTGGCCTCCTTGAGCTGAAGCTCCAGCCGGAAGTTCTCCTCTTGCAGGCTCTTGCAGGAGGCAGTCAGCTCGCTGTTCTGAGTCTCCAGCTGCTTCACGATGCGCAGGTGGGCCTGCTCCAGCTCGCGACGGTCGCGCTCGTATTTGGACTGAAACACCTGCTGGGCCTCCGTGGTCTGCGGGAGGCGGATAATAGGATAAGGGGATTGGGGATAAGGGCTTTGTGGGAATCATATGCATAGCAAAAAGGGTGGTTATAATTACTGTGATGGACATGATGATGATGATGATGGCCATGATGTTGATGTTGATGATGATGATTATGATGAAGATGATGAGGATTCTCATAATGATGATGATTTTGATGATTATTATGTTGATGATTTTAATTATGATGATGATTTTAATGATGAGGATGATAACTATATCTGATGATGATGACGATGATGATGGTGATAGTGAAGATGTTGACGATGATGGACCCCACACAAGTTCTATTGAGGCTAAACGAGGACGCGGAAAAGCTGCGGACAGCCCAGACTTTGAGGATTCCATGAACGGTGAGATAACGCTCCTCGATCTGCGAAAGGCGTACCCTCGGGTAAACAAACCAGCATTGTGGGAACTGCTGAAGCATTACAACATGCCCGACCGCGTCATCGCGAAGCTCCGCGACCTGCACGAGCACACCATGTACAAGGTGATGTGCGACAAAGAAGTCAGTACCGGCTTCTTCCCTCAACGAGGCCTCCGAGAAGGCTGCGCTACCTCACCTATACTGTTCAACGTTTACCACCAAGCAATCATCCGCCTCGCAGAGACGAAACGTGCCGAAAGAGCCACGGCTATCGGACTCGAGCATGGCATACGGTGGACTACACGCTCCGGGCACAGTTTACCACCCAACGTGTCAACATCTACAACGAAGAAACCACAGAGGTGAACATCTCTATATCGCTGTTCGCGGACGACACGACGATCATTGGCACAAGAGCTGAGTGCCAGCTCGGCACACAGACCGTAAAGGAAGTGATGGGCACGCTGGAAGAACGCACTAACGACGACAAGGAAGAACATGCGGTCTTAGGAACTGAAGAGGCCAAGAAGATCCGAATGCTCGGAACCTGGCTGGGAAGAAAAGAAGACCTAGGCAGAGACTGCAAAGGGGGGCCAGAGCGTGGCGGGCCTGCGAAACATGCTACGCCGCACTCGACTGAGCAAGAGGACCCAAGCCAGAGTGGTCGAGGCCTGCGTTGAGAGCACGATGCTTTTCAACGCGCCGGAGCGCGCCTTTCCAAAAAGGAGAAATCCGCAAGCTGCAACAAGCAATGGATCGGCGGTATCGAACAATATGGAGTAACAAGTCGAAACCACCACTGATCGAGATGGAGGAACGTGGTGTCAACATGTGGGACGTACGGTGCGAACTTGAAATACGCAGCATCAATTCAAAGATCGAGTTGGCACACTGGAGAAGAATGGGGCACGTGCTGCGACTGCGGACAACAACACAACCAAAGGTGCGGTGCTAGGATGGAACAAGAACCTCGAAGGCATACGGAAGGCGAAGAAGCGCAAGCAGACCCTCATGAGTTTTTGGAAGAAGTTAGTGCGGAGTGCAAGAATGGACGAACTCGAGATCGAACGGTTGGTGATGGACCGTGACGGGTGGAGAGAACGGATCAAAGCGCGGGAGAAGGAAGTATATAACAGGAGAATCTCAAAAGGAAGCAAGCCCAAACAGACAACCACCAGATGCAGACGGCAACAGAGATGGAACCGGAGACCGAACTGACGGGATTCCGCTGCCGTTACGAGGGGTGCCGCAAAACGTGCGCGTCGAGGGGCGGCCTCGCCATCCATCAGCGCCGGATGCACCACCAAGTCGTGAAAGTAGAGCTCCCCTGCCAGAAGTGCGGAACAAACTTCAGCACGGAGGCCACAAGGAAAAACCACATGAAGTGGTGCCGTGGAGGACAACAAGACGGCAAGACGACGCAATGCACAGAATGCGGCAAATGGATCAGTAGGACTAACTTTGCCCGTCACAAGAATAGCTGTAAGACGAGACAAGTCAGAGCAGGGACGGGTGAAGACCACCACAACTGAGCAGCAGGACCACCAAACGACCGAAACTGCAGCGCGTATCTACCGGAGCGTCCAGGTACCTTGCCCTTCCTGCGGGAGAATGCTTGCCCGCACGAACATGGCGAGACACCGCAGAGTCTGCGAGCAGTAACCATTCGGGTAATCACGCCGACCGGCGACAAAAGGATAACAAGACAAGACAAGATGTTGATGATGAAGATGTTGATGTTGGTGTTGATGAT
>NIVC01002745.1:0-36364 GCA_002269645.1 Macrostomum lignano
GTACAGACGTTGATTTTGTGCTGTTATTTCTATTCTGGCGACATTCTCCAACCTATACGCTCGTATGAGGGTTTTGCGATTCAAATCTTTATTCGACTACTTTTTCAGTAGTTCTAAATTGAATCTCACATTCTGTAAAAATGTTTTAATTTGGTGCGGAAACCAACTCTAAATGAAACTAGTGTCCTACTCGTATTTTAGTTATCGTGAAGTCCATTATCTATGATTAAGACCAACCAAGACGGAAATATCGTCGTTCTCATTCGAAGTTGTGTTTATTTGAACTTTTGAATTTGTAATTTTTGGGTCAGTCCCAACAAGACACAGACTTGAAAAGTGCCTTCGTTCCTGACCTACCCATGCGTTTGCGTAGAGCTAATATAAAAATGCAAAAAAAAAACGGTTCATGTTTGCAACCACCGAAAATAAGACTCTGTAGAATTCACTCGCAAGTCTCCGCGCCTGTGATCAAGAGCAATAAACTCTGTTTGAGCAGCCCATTTCAACGCAAATAGCTCGTATATACTATGCATGGAGATCCAGCTCTGAGTGCGCGTGCTGCTGAGCATTTTCTCTGCCAAGCGGAAACTCTCAATGTTCTTCACATGGGCGGCCTTATCTGCCTCATACTGCGACTTCCTGCTGTTTTATAGAGCTTCTATTAAACTGAAGGCTTACATGCATGCTGACTTTCCCATGATCACTACATTATACATGTAGCTGTAAGGTTTCTCATGTCCGTCTGCTCTGGTGCCTGCCTTACCTCATTGGATGTCTGTCTTCTCTCGCTTGGTGCCTGTCCTCTCTTGTTTGAAGTCTGTCCTCTCTCATTTGGTATCTGTCCTCTCTCATTTGGTATCCGTCCTCTCTCATTTGGTATCTGTCCTCTCTCATTTGGTATCTGTCCTCTCTCATTTGATGTCTGTCCTCTCTCATTTGGTATCTGTCCTCTCTCATTTGGTATCTGTCCTCTCTCATTTGGTATCTGTCCTCTCTCATTTGGTATCTGTCCTCTCTCATTTGGTATCTGTCCTCTCTCATTTGGTATCTGTCCTCTCTCATTTGGTATCTGTCCTCTCTCATTTGGTATCTGTCCTCTCTCATTTGGTATCTGTCCTCTCTCATTTGGTATCTGTCCTCTCTCATTTGATTCCTTCGTTTTATTGATCAGTCTATAAATCATTGTACTACGCGCTCGTACTCCTCATTTTAGACATAAA
The DNA here is from genome assembly GCA_002269645.1 of Macrostomum lignano. Taxonomy (NCBI): domain Eukaryota; kingdom Metazoa; phylum Platyhelminthes; family Macrostomidae; genus Macrostomum; species Macrostomum lignano. The sequence continues at coordinate 1,221 of NIVC01002745.1, forward strand.
GAGAATGCTCAGACTTAAACAGGAGAAAACTTTAATCAGTTGAATTTCTTCTCGTCCCAAATTATAGCCAACTGAAGTTTGGAGTGGATTGCTTGCCTGCAAACCCTCTCATTTCGGCAGTGTGTCGTCAAGCCATTGTGCCAAGCCAACGACCATTGTACTATTTTCGCAAAGAAGCGGTCGCTCAGTGAAGGTAAGACGCCTTGTTGAAAAAAATTATTAAAAAAACCTTGCGCTACTGAGGAACTTTCTCTAGGAGGAACTTGCCAACAAGCCACAAGAAGCTGAGGTAACTCAGTCTGCAGAAGAGTCCAGAGGAAGAAAATTGGAATCATTTTTGGCCGCACACAACGGGCAAAAAATTCAAGCATCCGACATCAGTTCTCAGCTGGGGAAGGCTGACATGTTTGCATTTGCTAAAACTATTTCTCTGCCACTCACTCTCCAGCTCTCTTTGGTGGACGCTCTGTTGACACAGCAAGGTGCAGCGGCTCGGGCGTGGGCCACCCACCGACCGCGCGGTTGAAACCAAAATTCTTTCACTGCAACTCAGCACCCAGTCTGCGGCCACCAAAAGCATACAAGCTAAGCAGCTTATATCTTCAGCTTAAGTAGAAACTATCCTAGGTTGTTTCTTCAACTGAAGAGACTCGAAGAGAGAGAGAGAGAGAGAGATATGAGAGGCTGTAGAAATTCTAGAACTCTCTTACCATCACTCGATTCTCTGAGCTGAGCTGCTCTTCCTACGGGGGAGGATTTAGTTTCATTGTACTATTAGGCTGAGCCCTGTATCCGATGGCCAGACTGTATACTAGCGACTACCGATCTTTTGGTGTTTGGGCAGCTCAGCTAAACTTATTATCGATTTTTCCTCATTCATTCTTTATACCTCCCTCAGTCCTCACAGATGCCTGGCTTCGAAGGTAGATGAAAAAGATTTTGCGTTTTTTGAGCCACCCTTTTTCGATCGCGAACTTTTATCTGTTGGAATACAAATAGTTATTCAGAAACTGCCGCCAATCAAAGCGACAGTTGATCCACAGGTAGTGAGGAGGCGAGCAGCCAGGCCAGTCCCGCTGATCCCTCGAGCATGTATACGGATAGGCATGCAGACAGGAACTCGCTCACACGGGGTGTACAGGGGCCCTGACCTTCCTAATCGTCCAGCAAGTACACTCTCTGTGCCTTGGCAGTTGGTCCTGATGGACAAGAGATGCACTCGACACAATTAACGGCTCGTGTACAGCGGCAGACGTCGGATTGTTGCAGCAGGAATCGAATCCGGAACACTGTGGCGCTGCTCTGCCCTATAAATCCGTTATTTAGTAGCTATTACAGGAGTACCGAATTCTGAAAATAAAAGTGCAAGTTTGATGAGTCGCTTTGAGTCCTTTGAGTCCTTTGAGTCCAGCAGTGTCTTCAATTTTTACTCGACATCCCATTTAAACATTGTACGTATGTTTGCTATGAACTTTTAAGGTAGAATAGGCGTAAAAGGTGTAAATTGGCCTCAACTTTCACATCATCAGGCAGTGTACACCCTTTCCTAATTATTGAACAAAAGCAAAGCAAAGCAGCCACCTCGGAGATCAACTGATCATTTTCTGTGCATCATTAGCAAGAATTTTTACGTTACACAAAACATCAAGGCAGAGATAACTGACAAGCGAATTTCCCAATTGCGCAAAATATTGCCACGAAGAAGAGCACACAGAAAAGACAGCCTGCAAACAACTGCGCAGCAACATGATGTTTGGTCTTGATCGCGCTTGCCAATTATCCAGACAAAAAAGCATATTGGACAAATTCTAGGCGAGGCATGATGCTGGGAAAATAAGCCCTGGATAGGATGAAGTTTTCTGGCCCGAAGGGAAGGGGATCTGCTGCACAGCAGCCTCAGCCAGTGGCTGGAGCGGCATCCAGTGATGGAGAGAGGAAGCTGCATGCGTGGAGATTTTTAATAGGCCTTTGGTATGCCTTCACTATTGAGCCTCAATGGGCCAGTGGGCCAGTGGGAGACTGAGACAGCAAGAGTTGAACAGGTAAATGGAGAAATTGGAGCCGAGTTCCCAGCAGCCTCAGCCGCCCTACGCCTAGCAGATCGCTTAGTCCTGGCTAATTATGTAAGTAGTCCCGCACCTTGCTTCCTCTCTCTCTTTTGCTTTAATGACATTCATTATCTATTCTGCCTTTGGGCTGTTCATGCCTGTCCATCTGCCCAGTGCGTCAATTAGGGTCTTGCATGAGCGCTGCTCATGATACTTACTGGTTTAGCTGACTAAGTGTTGAGCACCTCCATCTAGCTGCCGTGGGCTATTTTTAGTGAGATCGCTTCACCTGGGACTTCAAAATTTATTACTAAATATCTGTTTTACTAGCGTAGGGATGAAAAGTCAGGGCGCAGACTGTGCACATGCTGCGTGGGCATATTCATCCGGGCAGGTAACTTTAATAAGCTAATTAGAATAGTATCTATACAGAAATGAAAAAGAGGCGTGCATTTGTATGGCAAAGAATACAAGTCCTTCTCAACATGTAGATGTCCGAGTGAAGAAGAGGCTGCAACACGAGTAGATGAAAATGAAACGAGTTTGAGATAGAAAGAAGCAAGGATGGCTACGGACTTGGGAGGAACAACCAAAAAGGACGCGGCATTTTTGCTTGGTAATTTGATTAGGCCTGCAACTGTGCACGGATCATAAAGCATCCTTGCTCGGCCCAGATCCTCTGGCCTGGCCTGGGCGTGTTGCTAAGACGCTGTGGATGCAAGACAAAAAACGCTTGGGTAGCAAACAGTTCTCTGGTTCTTTGTATTAGTACATGTGCATTCGGACTGGGCTACGAGCTGGCTCCTGTGTGTGATGAGACACTATGTGTGTCTAGTGTGACATTGTGTTTCTGACATGACATTGTGGGAGTGCTTAATGTGACATCGTGTGTTTCCAATGTGACATTATGAGCCTGATATGACATTGTGGGAGTTGCTTAATGTGACATCGTGTGTTTCCAATGTGACATCGTGCGTTCCCGATGTGACGATGTGACATTTGGTTGCCCAATCAACCGATTTCCAGATTTCATGGACTAAAAGAACTTGCAATTTCGCTACACAGGAAAGTCTGAGAAAGGCACTTAATTTAGAGCTTCAAATGTGATAAGCAATATCTTAAAGGACATATGTGAATGCTATTTATTTGGAAATGTGCGACTTAGATCAACCTCGAGGATATTGCAGGGAGACAGTTGCTAAATAGGGCCTATCCCATGCACTGCTATTGGGAAGCTACAAGCCTCGCAGATATTATACACTGCTTTATCGATAACCAACGAAACAATGATAAAAATCCAATGGTATGTCTCGTATTGCCATTCAAAAAATGTATTTGATCAACTATCCCTCTGTAGCCCTGTGCTCATTCAGAGCAATGAATATATCCTGGAAAATATAAATTCAATGGATTAAAAGAAGGGTTGAGTTGAAATGCATTTCCTTCCTCCGCATGGGAGCATTTGATCTTTTCCAAAAATAAAATGAAAGACCGGTATGCCCGCTCTTATTGCATGTCTTCAATTGAATGATGATAAAATATACTGATACTTGTTTCAGTTATTTCATATACCGTCGCGGTAACTAGTCCATTCGCAAAACACCTCGATAATGCAAATACCATCAGCGAAAAGCACCCTCAAACACCCTCAAACATCCTAAAAAACCTTAAACACCCTCAAAGACCCTCAAATACCCTCAAACACCCTCAAACACCCTCAAGCACCCTCAAACGCCCCCATACACCCTCAAACACCCTCAAATACCCTCAAACACCCTCAAACACCCTCAAACACCCTCAAACACCCTCAAATACCCTCAAACACCCTCAAACACCCTCAAACACCCTCAAACACCCTCAAGCACCCTAAAACACCCTCAAACACCCTCAAGCACCCTAAAACACCCTCAAACATCCTCAAACACCCTCAAACACCCTCAAACACCCTCAAACACCCTCAAGCACCCTAAAACACCCTCAAACATCCTCAAACACCCTCAAACACCCTCAAATACCCTCAAACACCCTCAAACACTGATTATCAACCCGTAAAACCCTATAAACCGTTCTCCCTCCCTTCGCAGGACCCTCTGTCCATGGCTGCACGATGCCTGCAGCAACTATTGGCGACTGGCCCTGTCTCTATTCACGCCAGAAAAGAGTGCCCGCGATCCCCGGGCAGCAGCAGCAGCCGGGGTGGAAAAGGCGGCTACGGCATCGGCAGCAGCTGCCGAAGGAGTTGACGACGACTCCGACGAGGTGTTCCTGCGCGAGCACCAGCGGCAGCGGCAGCAGCAGCGGCAGCCGCACTGCCAGGAGCCCACACGGTTTGTGCGTACCAAATTTTCTAGACGAGATTCTCAACAATCGCAGCGCGAGCGTCAGCGCAAGAAGCGGCAACGAATGTGCCTCGGCGGCTTGCATCATTCGGACTCGAGAAGCAGTGATGGCGGCCCGATCTACAGGTGAATGATATTCCTTTACCCGCTCATTTCGCATCTTTACATATGCAGACCCGCACTCAACACACACAGGGTGTACAGCGCCCTGACTTTCGAATCGCCAGGCAGAGTGTAGTAAGTGAGTGTGAGTGAGGGGTCGGCCCTCATGGGCGTGAGGTGCAAGACAAGCCTCAAATTAACCGAATCGAACCATTGTACCTTGATTTACCGCTAGGGCTGCTCTGCCCATGCACTTTAACCGCTTATAACTCTATCATTTACGCCAGGGGTTGGCAAGCTCTGGCCCGCAAAGCCTGTCTTCTCTAACCTCACCTCATCTTATCTCCTCTCTTCTCCTCTCTCCCCTCTCCTCTCCTCTCCTTTCCTCTCCTCTCCTCTTCTGTCTTCTCCTTTCTCCTCCTATTTCATCTGCATTTTCCTATCTCCTCTCATCTCCTTTATTTCTAGCCTCTTCTTTCTCCTATCTCTCTTCTCTGTTCCCTCTCTTCTCTCTCTTCCTCTGGCCGGCAGTTGGCCCTTTAGGTAAAAAGTTTTCCAACCCCTGATTTAGGCCGTGTCTCCCGAAGCTGCTCTGTTACTAACTCAGTGGCATTTGATTGCCAAACGCCATCAAAAGATGACAAATAATTCAGTGCAGTTAAATTGAACCCATCTTTGGCCGGCATTATGTTATAGATAACCAATGTGCTTCTCTCCAGCACTGCATATCTACGGGGAATAGTTTAAAATGAATATCACAGATATATCTCGAATATATTACTTTCTTTCTTTAGTCCGGCTGCTCAGCGAGTTATAACTTTTTTCGAACGTGATATCTTGAGTCTTCCGGCTCTAGTAGCTGTTGAGTATTTTTCTACCGCATATTCCTTGACTCATTTCCTCGAGACTTGATGAAGCTGTGATTTGGGCAATTTGGGACGTTATCAGCTCGCTCGAGCGGAGAGGATCTCTGATATCTATACTGCTGTGGGGCGGTGGGAAAGTTATCTCGCAGGTTTAGCAAATTCCGTCATATTTATGAGTCATTTTCCTCGTGACTTTTTGCGACCTCTGTATTTCTATCCCTGTCTTCCATTTCCGAAATTATTTTTTCGGTCTTGCTCATCAGGGATTTAGGATTAAGACTCTTAGCGATTAGCACAGCTTACAGCTTCAGTTACAGTTAACTGACAATATATTCAGTGATGAAGATCCGGAAGAGGAGCCTCGTGGGGATTCGGAGGTGTACCGAGAAAATTCGGAGATGGTGCTACGTCAAGATTCGGAGGTGGTGCTACGTCAAGATTCGGAGGTGGTGCTACGTCGAGATTCGGAGGTGGTGCTACGTCAAGATTCGGAGGTGGTGCTACGTCAAGATTCGGTGGTGCTACGTCAAGATTCGGTGGTGCTACGTCAAGATTCGGTGATGCTACGTCAAGATTCGGAGGTAGTGCTACGTCAAGATTCGGAGGTGGTGCTACGTCAAGATTCGGAGGTGATGCTACGTCAAGATTCGGAGGTGGTGCTACGTCAAGATTCGGAGGTGATGCTACGTCAAGATTCGGAGGTGGTGCTACGTCAAGATTCGGTGGTGCTACGTCAAGATTCGGTGATGCTACGTCAAGATTCGGAGGTGATGCTACGTCAAGATTCGGAGGTGATGCTACGTCAAGATTCGGAGGTGGTGCTACGTCAAGATTCGGTGGTGCTACGTCAAGATTCGGTGGTGCTACGTCAAGATTCGGTGATGCTACGTCAAGATTCGGAGGTAGTGCTACGTCAAGATTCGGAGGTGGTGCTACGTCAAGATTCGGAGGTGGTGCTACGTCAAGATTCGGTGGTGCTACGTCAAGATTCGGTGATGCTACGTCAAGATTCGGAGGTAGTGCTACGTCAAGATTCGGAGGTGATGCTATGTCAAGATTCGGAGGTGATGCTACGTCAAGATTCGGAGGTGGTGCTACGTCAAGATTCGGAGGTGATGCTACGTCAAGATTCGGAGGTGATGCTACGTCAAGATTCGGAGGTGGTGCTACGTCAAGATTCGGTGGTGCTACGTCAAGTTTCGGAGGTGGTGCTACGTCAAGATTCGGTGGTGCTATGTCAAGATTCGGAGGTGCTACGTCAAGATTCTGAGGTGGTGCTACGTCAAGATTCGGAGGTGGTGCTACGTCAAGATTCGGAGGTGGTGCTACGTCAAGATTTTGAGAATAAAGTGACGCGCGTAAAGACACAGTGAAGCACGAGTGCTGACTATATTATTACACGTATTACACGTTTTGTCGCGTACAAATCACTCAACTATCAACGAACACCCCGCTCACACAGTTTTCTGACCTCTTGACCCGTCTGAAAGTTGCTACTGCTAAGTTCATCGCGCACGAATTCTCTTACATCTCGTGCATCCGGAGTGGAGGCAAAGTAGACGAGCAGAAGCCGCAATCTGAGCTGGTGAGGATGCTGTTGGCAATTAATCGCCACAGGGCAAGAGAAAGGGAGCTCACTAGACTCAAGGAGAAGGCTACTAGAATTTTCGCCACCCCCCCCCCCAGTAGAGAAAAAGAGCAAAGCTGGGGGACGGAAGCTTGTCTTGATTGCAAACAAACCACTGCTGCAGCAGACTCTCCTATCTGATGGTGTTGAACCCCAGAAGTCGGCATGCGAATTCTCTCCACTGCACGATGGGGCGACGAGAGGGGCGCTTGCGGGCAGAGAGAAAAGCGGTCTGGACGAGAAAAAAGCCTTAGACTGAAGAGTTGGTTGGAGGGCAAGCGCTTTGGTGTCGGGCCTGGCCAAGCTCATGGCTATGCAGCGCTGCGCCTCCACCGCACCCCCGACTGGACTTCCGCCTCGATTTTGGAGTGATCTGCAAAGTCAAAATCCTCGACTAACCCCCTGCGCCCCCAGTTCCTCCTTCTCTGCGACTAAACTGTGTGGAGTTCTGAACAAACCAAGAAAGTCAGAGGGTCGCTCAGTTTCGCTGCGGATTTTTTTCGGCTTCTCAAGTTCGAATAAACTCTTTGACTACTGGGTTAGAGCTCGGCTGAGAAAGGGCAAATTATTATAGGATTAGTCACGATTTGCTCGAATTCGCTGACTTGAGTAGGACGCGGCGCACGCTTTCAAATTTTTGCTGTAACTGAACTGCAATTACTTTTGCCTCAGAGTGCATTGTAAATCCACCCGGGCTTTGTTTTAAAGGGCTTTTTGCATTTAATTCAAGATCTAAAAATGACTGTCAGTCAGATTTTTATCATTTTAATGGCTCAGCTTTATAATTCAACGCATCAAACAAATAAAACTCTGGCAATGCTTCCTCGAGAACCTTTGCAATACATTTTCCAAGAGTTTGCTTCTAGTGGTCGTTGAAGTAGGTTATCCTTACTAGCTTAAACCAATAGAAGTTAGCTGATAGATCCTAGGCTCCTTGATATGAAACAGGCACCCCTCTGTAAGTCATACGCTTGAAGCTGCTCGACTTTTGAACTTGGACTATATCTAGAGGCTGGACTGCGCTCTTAAAAGGCCTCATCTTGAATGACCCTTCGGTCTGACCTGAATTTTAGTCCGGTTGCTCAACTCCGCTCTAAAGGCTCTAAAAGAGCTCAATTCTCAATTTCTATTCTTTCTCTCTTCTTACCTCTAACCCTTCTCATTCTTCTTCAGCTTTACTGACTTGAGACTGTTCCATCATATAGGGCCTGCTGGCTGAGAGGCCGGGCCCAAAATCTTATTATACACAGTAAGAGCGAGGGAGGCCAAAAAGGGGAGAGAGCTAGGGGAGGGGGGCATTTCCTGGGGCTAGCAGTATAGGGAATCGTGCCACAGAGCCCCGCTTTAATCCCCGCCGCCACCGCTGTGTCCCACCTTCCTGAGCTATTATCCCATCACGGCTGGCGGCGGCGCAGGTCTGGGGTTGCTCGGGCAGGAAGACCCGATCCCTGGTACAAATCCGTGCCTGATTTTTGAGCAGCCCAGTCTAAGCGTCTAAGCTGGGGGTTGCTTGTGTGCTCAAGACACTGTTCAAACACTGATTTTCAAGAGCGCGCATACTAGTTTTATGCTCCGATGCTCTTAAAAGATTGCGTGAAGTGATTGCACCTCCTTGCGGTGCTATTTCAGCAATAAGTTCATGCTTAATTGAGTCCTAATTGAGCTGAAAAAACTTCACAATGAGATGCTGCTTGGAGAACTAATGAATTTTATTAGCCAACTTCCTATGCACTGGGATGGCGTGCTCATCTTCAGTCGCCCTATGCCATCTCAGAATTATCAGATGCTCATCCCTCATGCCAGCCACCTGACATGCTCTGTTCTTAGAAAAGATCGAATTCCGGATCGAACGGGTCAGCGTGTCGAAAATTCTCCCTCAAGAAAATCCATAGATGTTCCATTAGCAGCAAAATGAACGGGAAAAGTATTTATGGCATGCTAGTTAGGATTTGCACCTGTCTACTCATTTGGGTTCATTTTTATGCGTACTTTATCCAGTTCTGTGCTAGATTCCTCTCAACTCAACCAGCTGCGTTCAAATCTGTCGCAGGTGAACAGACGCTAAGAAGTTAGTTGGAAATTTGCATGTACATGCAACTCTGCCTATTTTCCACCGTTAAGTTGACGCGCTTCGATCCTAAAAAAATAATCCAGAAGGTTATGCCCTTATTCAAGTTTTTTTGTTAAAGCGCACAATTAAAGTTCTTGTCCCGTGAAGTTTCTTGATTCGACGAAAAAAGCGTTCACTTGAAAAATAAAAACACTACTACTCAAGAACAAATCAAAGGTCAATAAAACATGTCCAACTGTCTACTTTAGCAAGCAGTAGCAACTCGAGACTTGTTTTTTCAACTGTTAGCAGATCGGCTACACAAAGGACAAAATAATTGAATTAAGCAGGCACACGTTCTCACTGTGTGTACAGCGCCCGGACTTTCTCATGGTCAATGACTGTACACTCTCTAGGCCTTTTTGTTGGCCCTCATGGGCGTAAATTGCTCGAGCTTCAGGACCGATTGGGTTGGTATACAAATTGTGCGGCTCACGCTAGAAAATAGGTCAAGGTCTTGCGCGCCTGCACATGTGAGGCCTGCCATTGGTCAGGACTAGCTGCTTGGTAGACTGTCGATCAGTTCAGTGCACAATTAATTACAACTACCCGAATTGGGCCAGATGTGCAACCGACAGCTCAGCCGCAGCTATTGCGCGGCGCATCTAAAGGCTGCGTACGGCTGTTCAGTCCAAGGACTGGGGGGGGGGGGTCGTCACACAGCCTCAATTACCCCAGCTATGCTGGCACCCATTTTACAGCTGGGTGAAGTGAAGTGATGCAGAGTTATGTGCCTTGCTGAAGGACACAGATAGTTCCGAGTGGGTCGAGAATCGAACCCCCGACCTTACAGTCGTGAGTCCGACGCTCTGACCACTAGGCTAACCCTACTGATGCGATGAACATAGCCGATGATCTTAAAAGTTGCGCTGACGTGAATCAAAAGGGTAAATATGCCTTAGAATTTATGAATAAGTTTTGCGTGCTGCGATCCAACCGCTCTCCAGATACGTCAGCAGCCTGTCTCTGGAACTGCGCCAGGTCAAATCAAACGGCTGCTATTATTTCGCCGCCGATTCGTCCTATCCAGACGACAAGTTAAGCGATAGCGACGGCGATGACGACGACGATGACGGTGTCAGCCTGGCCAGCTCGGAGCCCATCGACCGGCTTTGGCCGGCGGCCGCAAAACTCGCCGCCGACATGTCGATGTCGCCAGACGAGGTCGACGGAGCGCCGGCGGACCTGTTGGCGGCGCAACTGCTCGAACGTTTAGCTGACAACGATCTGTCCGGAGCGATTCGTCACTGCCGACTGCTGCTCACCTTCCAGCCGCATAGCGGAGAGGCTCGCGAGCTGCTGGCCACCCTGTCGGAGCGCGACCAGCAGCAGCGAGACGATCTGCTCGAGTCGAACTCGGAATCGACGGACACCGAATCGGAGACCTACTTCAGATACTTTCACCACGATCAGCACGGTCGGAATGAGGACGAGGCGGAGAGTAGGCGGACTTCGTCTGACGCGTCGGATCACTTTCTAGATGCTTCGTCGTCCTCTGACTGACGCTTTTCTATAGCTTAGCTTAACCCTGAAAATTATAAATCCACAGAAGACTATATTAACCTGACCTTGGCTATGAACTCCTAAACACATTTGTTTACATTTGAATTGTTAGATTGTTATATATAGTCAGATGCTTTGACTAAACTCGCATATCTTTCGAAAACAAATTTACCGGATTCTAAACATATAAAACTACATGTATGCATACAGCCAGTTTAGCAAACCTCGATGCTTTTCTAGCTGTCCGTTTAGTAGTTAAAAATACATTCGATCATTTTATTCAATTATAAATACGAGCGCTCATTTACAGAGCAGATATATTCGATCTTATTAAAAATATAGCTACATGATAGAGTAATGTGTGTTGTTTTAAGCTTTCCATGGTCTTTTGAATTAAATAATAAATGGCAAGCAAGGAAGTCCTTGGTGGTAAGTTTGCAAGAACCAATAACTTATACAGCCACTACATGTAGATTAAAGTCAACTTGTGATTCCTACATGTATACAAACCGCGCATTAAAAATCGAACTCCATATAGTTAATGTAAAGCTTAATATGTACATGCAGCAAATAAGTGGAGGTGTGGCATAGGTAAATTTATTTATGTATGTATCGATGCGTGTGCGTACATAATATTTTTGAACACTGCATTTATTATTGCATATATATATGTAAAGTTACAGTACATGTTTGCATTTTAACTAAACAACTTTTTTAACTTAAAACTTTTTTAGGTTTAGGAGTCCTAACTCCTAAAAGCCTTTAATTATTTATTTGGATTGTATGGCGAACAATTCTGCTTCGACATGAATGTATCTCGGCCCAGCAAACACATGCAATTGCAAAGATTATCAACAAATATCACATGAGCATTCACATTTATCCAAGCAACTACCGGTAGAAGTAGCACTTTGTGGAAGAAAAAAAAATATCAAATCAACAAATATAAAATTTTATGCTTTCCGTTCCTGTATGAAAGATAGTTTTCTAATTTTAAGTTACTTGATAGGCTTCTTGAACTGAACAGTCCATCGAAGACCCGCATTAAAATTTCAATATGCAACGCTGGAATGGCGTAACCTCAGATTATTAATTCTTAAAATTAATTCATATATTGAACAGACGGCCTATTTTAACTGATAAGTGAAAATAGTGTGTTTTAATTTTTTTTATAGAATAACTAGAACTACTATTTGTTATAAGTTACATGACAGGAGAGATTTTATTCGATTCTATGAAACTATCGTTCAACATGTGGCGGGCAGATCCCTCTTACTGAATTCGTATACGTCATCATCTGCATCAGTTTTTTAGATTAAAATTCGAAATTGATTAGCATTAAGTATTAAATAATAAGTGCAATTGAAATATCACGCTCTAATTCTTAGTAAATTTTAGAGAATGTCCGAAAAAGTCGAAAAAACGGAGAAGCAAGAGAATGCGAAAGCGAATGGAAAAGCTAATGAAAAAGAAGCAAAGGAAGCAGAGCTGGTGAGTTAATATGGAGTTAAGGTGTCCCCATTTCATTTTCTGGACTCCATAGGGCCCAGAGTTGGGGTTCCTTTTTCAGAATTTACCTCTATTATTTATGGCCTATGCTATTGATAGTATAAAATAAGGTCTATCATTTATCTACAGTGTGTCATTTTTACTTTTATCTCCATCATCTCTATACAACCTATCAAATTTACTTTGGTTGTATGGCATTCTTTCATTGTGCGATTGCCTACAATTGTCCATATGAAGGTTTGAGGCTTTTGTTATATGAGGCCTAATAAAAATGACTGACAATCTTTATAGTCATTTATAGAATGACAGAAAGTGTACATTAGATTTGGCTAATATCTTTACAAATGTAGCCTATATGTTCAATTTAATATTATTATTTCAATGCTGCAGGCTCATTCCATATAAGCATGGTCGTAACATGACAGGTTATTTTTACTTATAAAATGAAATCTAATAATAGAATATACTAAACCAATATTTTAAATGAAAGATTATTTTGTCTAGAATATATTTATAGAGTTTCATATAGATATCATCATTAGTATAGATGCTATTAAACCTTAAATGACACTTATGGTCGTAACGACAGGATTTTTGACATATAGAAACTAAAAGGTAAAAGTCTTATAACATTTTTCATTTTTGATATTTTGCAATACATTTTTAAAATTTGACTAAGAACATCTTTAGAAATCATACTCTTTTATTAAATATATAAACTCAAAAGGCAACAAAGATACAAAAGAAAAGGCAGCCTTATGGTTGTAACATTATGGTCGTAACATATTTTTTTCTGTCAATTCAGTAACTTTGAGGTACTAATACATTAAAAATATAATAGATTATTTGGTCAATAATGCTTTTATCTGATGATGCAAGTACTATACTTTTATCTATAGTTTGTTTCAACCTTCAAAAGCTTTCTATTTGTTTTTAAAAGGTACAAAATCTTAATGATGTCTTTTGCTTCGAAAAATGTCCAATTTTTTACAAAAATGACTTTTTGCCAATTGATAACATACTAATCCAACATTTTACCATTCCTTTATTCTTAGATTGTATATATTGCACAATATAAACATTTGGTAAAAAAATAGGCTAATTAGGCAATGGCAAGCAAAAATATTGACTTTTTTCTATTTTCCAAATATGTCCATCTTATATGGAATGAGCCTGCAGTCAAGATGCATGGAAATTTGGCAACAATTCAAGCAAATTCAGTGACAAGTCTTTTTAAATCTCTATTTATTAGTCACAACCAAGGCTTTAGATATAGCCATCTGCTATTAGACAAACCTATATCCCATAGTCAGGATCATGCTATGTGTGAGCCGGAAACCACCTGAATTTTTTTAGGTGTGCACCAGGTATGCCAGGCAAAATGCACAAGTGCACTAGGTGTGCCAGTCCTAAATCCCAATCCTAATTTAAAAAATGCTTGATATATACAAAAAACACAATATATTGTAAGTTGTAATAAAATGAAATCTAGTAATAGAATATACTAAACCAATATTTTGAATAAAGGATTATTTTGTTAAGAATATATTTATATAGTTTCATATAGATATCATCATTAGTATAAATGCTATTAAACCTTGAATGGCACTTATGGTTGTAACAACAGATTTTTGACACAGAAACTAAAAGATAAAAGTCTTATAGCATTTTTCATTTTTGATATTTTGCAATACATTTTTTAAATTTGACTAAGAACAACTTTAGAAATCATATTCTTTTATTAGAATATATAAACTCACAAAGGCAACAAAGATACAAAAGAAAAGGCAGCCTTATGGTCGTAACATTTTTTCTGTCAATTCAGTAACTTTGAGGTATCAATATATTAAAAATATAATAGATTATATAGTCGCTAATGTTTTTATCTGATTATGAAAGTATGATGTAACCGCCCTTGTCGCCTGTCCGCTCCGTAGAGAGACGAACGCATGACTAGAGGGGGCAATGACCGTAGGCTGCCTATGACCGGGCAATGACCTGACGGACCTCCAGCACCAGACTGTCCCGCCCACATGATTAGTAGCTTTGGTAGCGCTTCGTGACCAGAGGGCCAAGGACCCACATGGACCCCACCTGTAGCCAAGGTGCAATAGTTGGTCACTCGTCATAGTATGACCGAGTGGCTGCCACCACTCTATGTGACCTGGCGCACCTGGATCTTTCTACCAGACCTCTCGAGGCTAGAGCCCCGCCTGGATTGGTTACCAGGGGATTTAGGCTAACAGGGGAGACGCATGCAGCCGAGTACAGGGACTCTGCTTGGGGCATGATCGGGAACTCTGGGCTCAATCCTGGAGGATTTCTCAGCAGGGGATCCTTTGTGGCTGTGAGCGAGGCTGACTTGCGACTTTGATTACTAAGAGTAGTATGAGGCGAACATGTACTGTCTACAGTTTAGATTGCTCAGGGCGAAGGGACGCGTCAGCATGGGGTTGCAACCTTCCTACTGCCATTCTGTGCCAAGACTCGCTAATTACCCTCCACTGCACGCACACGCGGCCCCGCAGCACGCACTCACAGGCGGGCTTTGCACGGGGAGAGGCCATTAGCTTACCCAAACTTCCTTATGCTTTGCCACCCCGGGAGAAAGGCTTAGCAAGCCATGAGTTAAATGATAGTGAAAGATTGAATAATGATGAAGTTAGTTAGTAGTTAGTAATTAGGCCTTTAGGCGAATAATTAGGCAATTAGGCGGCTTCACTATTGAGTAAAATACAGCAAAAAGTTACGGTATCACAATTGGCTCAGCTCTCTAATCAGACAATGGGAAATAGGCAAACCCCGGATAAGCAAAGGCAATTAGAGCACAAATTAGTAGTAGGAACTTACCGGCAGCTGCACAGAGAGAGAGAGAGGCGGAGTGACCGAGGGCGGCTGTAGGCTGCAGTCAGGCAGACGGTGAAGCGGCGATGCGCTGGAGCGACGAGGCGCTGATGTAGATCAGGCGATGCTGATGATGCGGGGCGGTATCAGACCGCTGGCCGATAGGCGAGCTCACTTGGGGAGCTAAGGATAACTTGGCGGTAACAGACCGCGGGCCGGCAGGGATTCGTCTTATAGACGAATGGGTCAGAACTCAATCTGACAGCAAGTCCAAAGAAGGACGAGGAGAGGAACAGAGATAAACTCAGTTGAGTATTCTCATGCCGAAATCGCTTCCTTTTATAGACCTCACAGCCGCCTCCTCAAGGTCGTTACCATGGCTCCCTCTCTCTGATTGGCTGCCGGCAGAATGACGTCAGAATGAGTCATGATGAGAAGCATGAGACCGGCATAGCAACATGAGAAATCGGGAAATTGCGCAATCCGGAGGTGGGGTGGGGGATAATTGGCGCAGCGGGTGGTCGCGAAAGTGTTGCGCAAGCAAACATTGAGAACAATAGGGCTGGGGTCGAGAACAAAGGAATTGGAAATCGGGGATAATTGGGGAAAACTGAGAACAATGGAAAAGTAAACATTGGAGAAAAGGTGATAATTAGGTGCGAAAACGAGAACAAAAGAAAGAGAAAACCGGAGAAAATGTGATAATTGGTGGGGGTCGAGAGAACAAAAGAAGCAAAAACGAGAACAATAGAAGCGGAGGTGGGGTGGGTGTCACATGAGAAATTTGGGAAGGAGAACAATAGCGTGAGAAAAGGTTGCGCAAGAGAGGGGGATGAGTCATCGATGAGTCACCGAGGGGGAGAAGGGGTCACACGACTTGCGTCACCGTTTGGGAGTTTGAGAGGGGATGGGGAGACGGTGAGCACACAAAGTACTGTAAGTAGACACAGGGAAAGAGGGGACAGCGCAGGAAAAGAGTGCAGAGGGAGACAAAAAAAGGAGGAGGTAGAGAAAGTACAGGAAGAATAGGGCGGGAACAGAAGAGATAGGGTAGAGGGGGAGGTACAGAAAGGGGTAGGGGCTCCGGAAAGGCAGGTGTGGCGGCAGGAGAGACAGGACCAAGGCAGCAGGAGGGGTGCAGCAGAGCGGGAGTCTCCAGGCCCGGGCGGAGACCTGGCCGAGTCTCGACAGCTCTATGCAGAGGGTGCACGGGATAGGAGGCACTTTCGAAAAAGTTCCCATGCCCTATCCCGCGACCAGAGCGTGGTTACATCAAGTACTATAATTTTATCTATAGTTTGTTGCAACCTCCCAAAGCTTTCTATTTGTTTTTAAAAGGTACACAAAGTTAATGATGTCTTTTGCTTAGAAAAATGTCCAAATTTTTCCAAAAATGAGTTTTTGCCAATTGATAATATACTAATCCAACATTTTACCATTAATATATTCTTAGATTGTATATATTACACACTTACAACATTTGGCAAAAAATTGGCTGATAAGGCAATGGTCAGCAAAAATATTGACTTTTTCTATTTTCCAAATATGTCCATCTTATCTGGAATGAGCCTAAAGATTATAAATTGAAGATTTGAAGATTTTTGTTTTTAATTGTAAAAATAAAGAATAAAAAGGAGAAATAAAACACGATTCAGAGAATATTTTAAATGAAGCAATAGTTGTCAATTGTCATAACAATATATTTGCAAAATCATTGTTAAACTTTGTGCAAAATTTCACGTTTCACATACTTTACATTTGAGGTGTGGTGGAGAAAGTTTTCTTGGAAATTGGTAGTTTGAAATTAGTTGCTGACACCACAGAGGTAGGGTAGATTTCACATTTGAGTTGCCGCCTGCATTGTCTTGGCATTTGTAAAGCTGGAAAAATTTCACAAATAGATATGTTTAACTTCTCCTTAATACTCCGTCTGCTGGGTCCTTAATTCTGGGGGAGGGTAGTCGTGATTTGGGGTTGAGCAGTCTTTCAGTGGCATGGTTATTCAAATGGTTCCTTAGACACTGAAAAATTCATAGTTTGTCAGTATGCTTGGTTTGTTACTGTCAGTAGTAAAGTAGCGCTGCCACCACTGTAATTTTGTATTACGGAACGTTAAGGATCTCAGAGCTTTCTTTGAGTTGAGACTAATTAGTTGTTTTATGCCTGCGGGCAAATAACTCAATAGAGACTAAAAGCTTTGATTAGGAACAAATGAATAATTAATTGTCGTTATGTATTATTATTAGTTTCATGGTTATTAGGTTACTAGCAAGTTGGATAGATATTAACTACAATGCAATTCTAAATGATTATTATTATTTGGCTAATGCAATGAGCAAGACAATTTGGCCATGCCAAGAGTGATTAAAAAATTGACAAAGGTTAAACGCTAGATCAAAATAAAGTTGAAACAGAGTTAGAAACAGATGAAAACAAGTCAAACAGGGTTAGCAAAAATTGATTTCAAGCAACATTTAAATAGTAGTGGGCACAAATAGACCCAGTGGGTGGGACAATGAATAGGACAAGGGAGGGGGCACCCAAAGAAAAAAGGGAGAACCTGGCCAGTGGAAGCAGTAAAACAACTGAAAGCAAGAGAAGGAACAGCAGAAAGAGCAAACAGGGAAGCAAAGGATAGGATAAATGGGGAAACAGACAAGGGAATATATATTGGAAATAAATGATGTCAACCGCCAGTCATTTGCAAAACAATAGTCTGCCTGGTCTGCACTAAAGATCTGCCGTCATCTTCCCCAGTGGTAGACTGGCTTACCATACATTCTTTGATTTTGTCTTTCGCAGTGGCTGTGGCACAGCCTCCTCCAGTGTATGCCATACATGTGCGCCAAGCAGGGTGTGCCAATTGTACATATGCCAAGGTGTATGCCAGAAGACTGTTTCAAAACTTTTGTGCGCCAAGTGTACGCCAGCTATCCCAAATGTGCGCCAGAAATTTCTAGTGTACATGACATGATCTTGAGTGTGGCCTATATCTCCTTTGTTAATAGTAACAGTATATAACTTCAGCTTGAATACAAGGTGTATATCATCAGCTAACCATACTATAAAAGTGTACATTTGAACAAAAGTACTATCATTGATAGTATTGCTATACATGTAAATTTAGATTTCTATAACAAAAAAGTACCTCAAGACTCCAGCCATTTAACTCTTACATGACTTTTAATAAAAAATTATATCAGAGGTATCATATATCTTTGAGAATGAATAAACAGTTCTTAGAAAGCATATTTAAATTAAAGTTTAGGATAGGGAGGCCTAAATCATGGATGAAACAAACTCAATTGAAAAATTTATATGTAATATATATACAATTGTACCAAAATTAATAAGATTATATAGAAATATTTTGTTGTCAAATTTGACTATATTGTTGCCAAAATTGCTTTTGCCAAATTTGTCCATGGTAAATCTCAGTCATAGAATTTGTTTTTTTACTAAATTGGTTAGCACCCAAATCATATATAGGTAATCGTAGGACCTACATATGTAGTCAGTATACATAGAGACAGTATACATATGTTCATATAAAAATCATAGTTTGAAACACTTTGTATATACTCCAGAAAAAATGACCAATTTTTTTGGTATATGCCAATAAATGCCAAATGTTTTGATGGTTCATTCAATAAATTGAGTCTTCGCAGTAAGCGACTATTTTTCGGCTACTAGCCAACCGAACAAAACAACCAGCGTGCGCACTCTCTCTGGAGAGGCTGATAACTATATATTGCAATAATTTTAAATAAATGGGGTGGGTGCTGCTGAACATTATAAATGGGGGCTGGGGCTGAAACGTACGTATCAAAATCTCTGCTATGAAAGTTACGCGTAGGTGAATGAAAAGTACACTCGTACATGTAAGCGAACTCCTAAACACCAAATACATTACTTTATGCAAAGCTTCCAATCATCAATTTTGAAATGTTATTACTAGACTAGCAATTTTGAAATTTAATTTCAATTAAATATAATTTAAAACTAAAAAATCAATTAGATTTTATAATGTTTTATATATATAAAATACAAAAAACAAAATTTGTAAATTTTTTGTTAAAATTTTAACTTGTTACCTTGTAGAAACACAGAAAGAAAACATAATCAAAAATGTAATTATGATATCTTTTGATGAACTATATTACCTATGTCATTTATTTTCAATGGAGATTGACAAAACAAACAAAATTGAGATTATAGAACAAAAAAATGCTAGGTATATAAATCTTAAGTTTTAACAAAAATATGATTTAGTCTAAGGCCTTGTAGTAGTCTAGCCATAATCTTGCTTTTTGTTTTCTTTCTACGCATTTTGTATTGTTACTTTGCTTTTATTTTGCTATTTTGAATGCTTTTACACACATATAACACACATTAATATAATATGCATGTTTTAAAAAGTATGTTTTAAATTTTTTTCGAAAAAGTATACAAAAAATTATTAGCAATTCATTTTTTAAATTAGATAAAGCTATATGTACAAGGAGTGTCTGGAAAGTAGTGTTATTTTTACCTGTTGCAATGTTTAGTAAGTTACATTGAAATAATTTTGATGTTGCACATAAGTGCACTTAACTCTTGAAATATAAATCCAAATCAATGGCAATTTAAGTCATTTAGCAATAAAGAGAAGACTTGAAACTTTCGAATGACACCAAATATTTATTTTAATGCAACTTACCAAATGTTTGCAACAAATAAAAGTAACACTATTTTCTGGACACCTGTCATGTATGTTAACTTTATAACTTTTTAGAAAGCCATATCTAGAAAGCTATATTATATTCAGGAACAAGTTTATATCTTTTTCAAAACCTTTCCTAGTAAATAACTTAAAGAAGGCCTGAAATTTTCTTTTTATCAAAGCTTCTACAATAGCAATAGCATACTCTAGTTCAGATAATTGAATGTATAAATTAGCAAATTGTAAAAATTTGGTTTCCTTAATAGTTTCCCATTATTTAATAAATAAATTTTCTAGGTCAGTACTTCTAATCTAAATAAATAGTAAATCAAAGCTATGGGAGACTTTTTATTAGTTAACCAAATTGCTTTTTTGTTATATTTAATACATAAAGTATACATTAAATTAATTCCTTTTGTCTTTTAGTCCGAAGAAGATGCCCAGCTAAAAGACGAGCTCAACATGCTAGTTGAGCGGCTTCAGGTGAGATGGCTGAATTAACTTTTGTCTCTCAAGCAGCAGTAAGGCAGTTCTGAGCACTCGTACACACGCTCACACGGGTGTACAGCCAGTGTCCCTGACTTCTAATCGTCAGGCATGTATACTCTGTGTGCCTTGGGGGTTGGCCACCATGTGTGTGATTCGCACTACAACTCGCGGCTAAATGAATTTCGCCGCGAACAGACTCGAACCAGACGTTATGAAGGTGGGAAGTTCCCCTTACTTGAAATCCCAATAAATCAATTAAAATCAATTGCCCAACAGGAGTCGGACTCCAACCTGTACAAGCCAGCTCTGGAGAGTCTGCGGAATTTAATCCGCTCATCAACAACTTCAATGATTTCGGCTCCTAAACCGTTGAAATTTCTTCGGCCGCATTACGAATCGTTGCGCAACGAAGTGTACGTAAAAATTCCCGACGGCCCTACTAAGCGACTGTGCGCCGACATTGTCTCCGTGCTGGCCATGACCGCCGTGGATAAGCCGGAGTTCCGCACCGATTCGCTGCGCTATCGATTCTTAGGCAGCGGCGAAGATATCGGCGCCTGGGGCCACGAGTACGTCCGGCATCTCACTGGCCAGTGCGTGCTGGAATGGGAGGCCATGGCCGAGGCTGAACAACAGCAGATGCTTCGACAGCGTCGCCTGGAGCGTCGCCAGCAGCGACAACAGTCCGGTGCTGACAGCAAGAAAGACAACGACGACAACGACGAAGACAATGACGAAAGCGGCGACGAGGACGGCGAAGAACCCATGGAGGAGGACGGGCCAGCTGCCGGCGGAGTTCGGATTACTCGCGACCAACTGTTGTCACTGTGCGAGCTTATCATACCTTATCATATGAGCCACAATGCCGAGTCTGAGGCCATCGATTTGTGCGTTGAAACTGGCCAATTGGCTATGCTTGAAAGCATACTGGCCAGGTGAGATAAACTGCGGTGCTCTGTGTTTTTTGTAGGGCTGCTTTAGTTTATTGTTTGCTCAGATTAAGTTTGGTTTCCAATAGCAACCAGTCTAGTGTAGCATAGTAGCATTAATCTGGTTTCCAATAGCAACCAGTCTAGTGTAGTATAGTAGCATTAATCTGGTTTCCAATAGCAACCAGTCTAGTGTAGTATAGTAGCATTAATCTGGTTTCCAATAGCAACCAGTCTAGTGTAGTATAGTAGCATTAATCTGGTTTCCAATAGCAACCAGTCTAGTGTAGTATAGTAGCATTATTAATCTGGTTTCCAATAGCAACCAGTCTAGTGTAGTATAGTAGCATTAATCTGGTTTCCAACAGCAACCAGTCTAGTGTAGTATAGTAGCATTAATCTGGTTTCCAATAGCAACCAGTCTAGTGTAGTATAGTAGCATTAATCTGGTTTCCAATAGCAACCAGTCTAGTGTAGTATAGTAGCATTAATCTGGTTTCCAATAGCAACCAGTCTAGTGTAGTATAGTAGCATTAATCTGGTTTCCAACAGCAACCAGTCTAGTGTAGTATAGTAGCATTAATCTGGTTTCCAACAGCAACCAGTCTAGTGTAGTATAGTAGCATTAATCTGGTTTCCAATAGCAACCAGTCTAGTGTAGTATAGTAGCATTAATCTGGTTTCCAACAGCAACCAGTCTAGTGTAGTATAGTAGCATTAATCTGGTTTCCAATAGCAACCAGTCTAGTGTAGTATAGTAGCATTAATCTGGTTTCCAATAGCAACCAGTCTAGTGTAGTATAGTAGCATTAATCTGGTTTCCAATAGCAACCAGTCTAGTGTAGTATAGTAGCATTAATCTGGTTTCCAATAGCAACCAGTCTAGTGTAGTATAGTAGCATTAATCTGGTTTCCAATAGCAACCAGTCTAGTGTAGTATAGTAGCATTAATCTGGTTTCCAATAGCAACCAGTCTAGTGTAGTATAGTAGCATTAATCTGGTTTCCAACAGCAACCAGTCTAGTGTAGTATAGTAGCATTAATCTGGTTTCCAATAGCAACCAGTCTAGTGTAGTATAGTAGCATTAATCTGGTTTCCAATAGCAACCAGTCTAGTGTAGTATAGTAGCATTAATCTGGTTTCCAATAGCAACCAGTCTAGTGTAGTATAGTAGCATTAATCTGGTTTCCAATAGCAACCAGTCTAGTGTAGTATAGTAGCATTAATCTGGTTTCCAATAGCAACCAGTCTAGTGTAGTATAGTAACGCATTAATCTGGTTTCCAATAGCAACCAGTTTAGTGTAGTATAGTAGCATTAATCTGGTTTCCAATAGCAACCAGTTTAGTGTAGTATAGTAGCATTAATCTGGTTTCCAATAGCAACCAGTTTAGTGTAGTATAGTAACGCATTAATCTGGTTTCCAATAGCAACCAGTTTAGTGTAGTATAGTAGCATTAATCTGGTTTCCAATAGCAACCAGTTTAGTGTAGTATAGTAACGCATTAATCTGGTTTCCAATAGCAACCAGTCTAGTGTAGTATAGTAACGCATTAATCTGGTTTCCAATAGCAACCAGTTTAGTGTAGTATAGTAGCATTAATCTGGTTTCCAATAGCAACCAGTTTAGTGTAGTATAGTAGCATTAATCTGGTTTCCAATAGCAACCAGTTTAGTGTAGTATAGTAACGCATTAATCTGGTTTCCAATAGCAACCAGTTTAGTGTAGTATAGTAGCATTAATCTGGTTTCCAATAGCAACCAGTTTAGTGTAGTATAGTAACGCATTAATCTGGTTTCCAATAGCAACCAGTTTAGTGTAGTATAGTAACGCATTAATCTGGTTTCCAATAGCAACCAGTTTAGTGTAGTATAGTAACGCTAACGCATTAATCTGGTTTCCAATAGCAACCAGTCTAGTGTAGTATAGTAGCATTAATCTGGTTTCCAATAGCAACCAGTCTAGTGTAGTATAGTAGCATTAATCTGGTTTCCAATAGCAACCAGTCTAGTGTAGTATAGTAGCATTAATCTGGTTTTAATTAATCTGCAGAGTAAAATCAATATGGCCCCAGACACAGCGACTATTTGACGACTTGTACCGTGACATCTCGTCATTTTAGAGTCGTCTAGTAGAGACCTTGCCTATTTTACCTGTGTTACCTGCAAAGACGAAGTGACTCTGAGGCGCTTCTTAGCCTAGCCTTCATCAGGATCGTATAACCCCCCTCTTCTCCCTCCCAAAGGCCAATTACCAGCGAGTGTGCCTCTACCTGACCAGCTGCGTGCCCTACCTGCCAGACGAGGACTGGACAGCTGTGCTCGACACGGCCAGGCGAATCTACCTGAAATTCGGCGACCAAGGCAACGCAATGCGGTGCGCTTTGAAGTTGAACAGTCCCGAGCTGGTTTCCAAACAGTTCGCTGAGACGCCCGATCCTACAGTGCGCAAGCAGCTCGCCTGTCTGCTGGGCAGGCAGCAGTTCGCCGTTGACTGGGACGAAGACGCCTACGATGATGCGGAACTGCTCAGCGAGCTGATGGCCAATGCCAGGCTGAATGAGCATTTCCACGCATTGGGCCGGGAGCTCGATATTATGGAGCCTAAGGTATGGGGATGGCGTGCATGGCAATTCTGCCCAATCCTCTGACTCCAGAATCATAATAATAATTGATTACACCTGCCCCAATTGGGCCAGATGTGCAACCGACAGCTCAGCCGCAGCTATTGCGCGGCGCATCTGAAGGCTGCCGTACGGCTGGGGGGTCGCCACACACAGCCTCAATTACCCCAGCCAATGCTGGCACCCATTTCACAGCTGGGTTAACTGAAGCAATGCAGAGTTAAGCGTCTTGCACAAGGACACAAATTGTTCCAGTGGGATCGGGGATCGAACCCCCGACCACTAGGCTACAGGGGCAGAAGAGAAGAAAGAGATGCATAGCTAGGTAAAATTACGTAAAAATAAATGCTCGCACAAGTACTGGTAGGATTGTGGGCACCCTGGCGCGCAACGTCTTCGGGGACATTGACTCCTTAGCATATTCATACACTTGGGTGTGAATCGCGTAACTGATCGATGCACTTAATTGATGGAATTCATCAATATTATTAAACTATTATTAAATTCTGCCGTGAAAAATTCAATATCCAGCTGCCAGAGGATATCTACAAGTCGCACCTGGAGCCCACTCGCATGAGCACTGGCACGGTGGATTCGGCTAGGCAGAATCTCGCCTCATCCTACGTTAATGGCCTAGTTAACTGCGGCTTTGGCCGGGACAAACTGCTGATGGAAGACGATAACAAAATGAAGTGGATCTATAGGAATAAGGATGCCGGCATGATGTCATCAGTGGCTACTCTTGGCTGGCTGCTACTGTGGGATGTGGACGGCGGTCTGGTACAGATTGACAAGTACCTGTATTTGCAGGTGAGTGACTCCTATCCAATATCAACCGGCCATTTCCTATGCAATAGCATCTATTTATCCCATAGCAACCATCCATCCCATAGCAACCATCTATCCCATAGCAACCATATGTACCTTAGCAAACATCTATACCTTAGCAACCATCTATCCCATAGCAACCATCTATACCTTAGCAACCATCAATACCATAGCAACCCTCTATCCCATAGCAACCATCTATTTCATAGCAACCATCTATTTCATATTTTCATAGCAACTATCCCATAGCAACCATATATCCCATAGCAACCATCTATCCCATAGCAACTATCTATCCCATAGCAACCATCTATCCCATAGCAACTATCTATCCCATATAGCAACCATCTATCCCATAGCAACCATCTATACCTTAGCAAGCATTTTCATTAGTTATTGAGTCCCTGATTCACTAAGCACCTTAATAGGCTATCACCCAACTCTCAACCATGGCAACCTAAAACCCTACTGCCAGGACGACAACATCAAAGCCGGCGCTCTGCTAGCCTGTGGCGTTGTTAACTCTGGCGTGCGCAACGAATGCGAGCCGGCTCTGGCCCTGCTAGCCGACTACGTTGAGAATAAGACCTCCTGTCTGAACAAAGCCGCGCTAATCGGCCTGGGAGTGGCTTATGCTGGCCGAGGCAGTGGCGGCGAATCGGCCATTGCTAAGCTGCAGCCGCTCATCACTGAGCAGGGCAAGCCTGAGCAGGCCGCCCTGGCCGCCCTGTCCTGCGGCGTGATCGCTGCCGGCACTCTGCACTCGGATGTGACGTCGAGCATTCTGCAGAGCCTGTTGGAGGCTCCGCCTGGCGACCGGGTGAAGCCGCTGGCTAGGCTGCACGCTCTCGGCTTGGCGCTGTGCTGCTTAGGCAGGCAGGAAGCGGCCGAGCCGGTTCTAGCCGGCCTGGCAGCCGTAGAAGAGCCAGTCCGTTCCCTAGCTAGAGTCCTGTGCGAAGCATGCGCCTACGCCTGTACAGGCAATGTGCTCAAAGTGCAAAGCATGCTTCATCTGCTCAGCGAGAAGGCTCAAGAAGAAATTGGAGCTGGCGATGCCGGCAGTAGCAGCGGTGGCGGCGGCAGTCGGTCTACTTCTACAGCCAGTAGCGGCAGGCCGCTGGAGAACAACAGCGGCTCTCCGTCCGCCGCAGCTGCCGATAAAAAGTCGTCCGAAGAGGCCACAACAGCCTATGCTCAAGGCGCCGCCGTTCTGGGCGTCGCCCTGGTTGCTATGGGCGAAGATGTTGGCAAAGATATGGCTTTCCGAATTTTTGGAAATCTGCTGCGATTCGGCGAGGCCAATATTAAACGGGCTGTGCCGCTTGCGCTTGGCCTGGTTTATACCTCTAATCCGGAGCTTAAGGTGAGACTCTTGTCCGCTGGGTCTAACATGGTTCTGGTCCCAGGTCCTCAGTTGCTGGGTCAGCCTTCCAGATCCTCAGTTGCTGGGCCAGCCTCCCAGATCCTCAGTTGCTGGGTCAGCCTTCCAGATCCTCAGTTGCTGGGCCAGCCTCCCAGATCCTCAGTTGCTGGGCCAGCCTCCCGCATCCCCAGTTGCTGGGCCAGCCTCCCAGATCCTCAGTTGCTGGGCCAGCTTCTCAGATCCTCAGTTGCTGGGCCAGATTCTCAGATCCTCAGTTGCTGGGCCAGCTTCTCAGATCCTCAGTTGCTGGGCCAGATTCTCAGATCCTCAGTTGCTGGGCCAGCTTCTCAGATCCTCAGTTGCTGGGCCAGCTTCTCAGATCCTCAGTTGCTGGGCCAGCCTCCCGCATCCCCAGTTGCTGGGCCAGCTTCTCAGATCCACAGTTAGTGGGCCTGCAGCCTCGCAGAGTGTTAGTTACTAGGCCTGCCTCCCACATCCTCAGTTGCTGTGCCAGTCAACTAACATTTTAATCTAGTTGAGTAGTCTGCCAGCCATTTAAACTGAAACCCATTGCCAAACCCGCCAGGTGCTGGACCTGCTCAGCAAGTTCTCGCACGACTCCGACCTGGAAGTGGCCCTGTCCTCCATCCTGGCCATGGGCCTGTGCGGCGCCGGCACTAACAATGCCCGTCTGGCTGCTATGCTTCGTCAGCTGGCCGGCTATCACGCTAAAGATCCTCTAGCCCTGTTTGCTGTCCGCCTAGCCCAGGGCCTGACCCATCTGGGCAAGGGCACGCTAACGCTGACGCCCTCCCATTCGGACAAGTTTCTCAATAATCCTGGCGCTCTGGCTGGCCTATTGGCCGTGCTGGTTGCCGGGCTTGACATGCGCCGGCTGCTGCTGGCTAGCGGCTGGGACTGCCTGTTGTTCTATCTGACTCCGGCTATTCAGCCCCGCCTGCTGATGACTTTTGATGCCGATTTGCAGCCTATGCAGGTAATTTTATTACTTCTTGTTTAGTTTGCTATTGAATACATGTACAAATATATTAAAATAACTAGGTGTCTCTCGAAAAAATGCGCCTATCTACTTTTTTCAGTAGTAAAATTAGCGTTTTTCCTTTATTATAGTTAATAAAATCTGTTAAATTTTTGCTGGCTATTTAAAGTTTTTAACCTGCAACAATCGCCTCTGGCTTTCTACAAACAGTCCTATTAGATTAGCATCTTCACCCTGTTTGAAGCTGCACCCAAATCCAGTGCGCGTGCATAGCGAGCAAGAGCGAAAAGAGGTGGCACCACAGCCCCAGCCAGGTCGAAAAACAGTTTTGGCTTTCCTCTTGCATGCCCGCTTGTGCCTGACTTTGACCTCAATCCTTACTGCTCTCTCATTGGCTGAGCTAGACTGGGCCTGTCCCCTAGGCTGAGTATCGTCTGTCTGACTTTGACTTCTCTCCTTACTGCTCTCTCATTGGCTGAGCTAGATTGGGCCTGTCCCCTATGCTGAGTTATCGTCTGTCTGACTTTGACTTCTCTCCTTACTGCTCTCTCATTGGCTGAGCTAGATTGGGCCTGTCCCCTATGCTGAGTTATCGTCTGTCTGACTTTGACTTCTCTCCTTACTGCTCTCTCATTGGCTGAGCTAGATTGGGCCTGTCCCCTAGGCTGAGTGCTAGTACGTTAGTATATCGCTAGCGTAGATTTTTCTTGACCGAATTTGTCTATGGCAAAACCCCATCCAGCGCTATGTGTTTTCTATCTAGAGCATACTCGGATGGTTATCGCGCGCATACACACACACACACTTAAACAACAATTCCAGGTGCCTGTCCGAGTTGGCCAAGCTGTAGACACAGTTGGCCAGGCCGGCCGGCCCAAAACCATCACGGGATTCCAGACGCACACCACTCCAGTGCTGCTGGCCTACGGAGAGCGTGCCGAACTGGCCACCGAGGAGTACGAGCCCGTCAGCAGCCTGCCGTTGGAGGGATTCGTCATTCTAAGGAAGAATCCTAATTACCAAGCCTAATTTTTTGTTTTATATTTTGACTGATAATACCGCTTGGGTGTGAAGCATAGTGTAGTTAAATTTTGCTGGTTTTGCTAGGACAAAATATTTTGATGATTAGCTTCGCATAAGTTTTAGTGACAATATTCGGTTTTCAAATTCCCGGCTGGTATTTAAAGTGAGATACGAACAGGGCCTATAGATCCTCAGTTGCTGGGCCAGCCTCCAGATCCCCAGTTGCTGGGCCAGCCTCCCAGATCCTCAGTTGCTGGGCCAGCCTCTCAATGTCTAATCAAATCAATCTCTAAGTAAAGAATCTGTAGCAGCAAAAAAGTTTGTTAATAATTTTTAGGCGGCAAAGTATGTGGAATAAAAAAGTAACAACAACTGCAGCCTAATTATCTGTATGAAAAATCCTATTTAAGCTTGTATTGAAACCCTTCTACTCTTCTATGTACCCTTAGCAGTTTTGTGCATCTAAAAGTTACTAGTGAAATGATTCAATTTGATAACATAATTCAAGTGACTGGATTTAACTCTGCAAGCAGCCATAAGTAATAAACTGTCTGTTTTTGCCTCCCCATGATTTTCTGTTTGGCCTCTGTGTTTTTTCTACAATTCCTTTCTTTATTATCAACAGCAAGTTTGTATCGACGTATGGAAACAGTTTAGAAGCTAGCATATGGAACTGTAATATTCAGCATAAAATTTAAAACAGCCCAGTGCATTACGGTATACACAATGTGTATCGTCCTTATCACTCTCCCCGTGTTTACGTTCTATCGAAATCTACGTATTTCGTTCTGCCGCAAAAGTACAACACAAGTGTTACTATTATAACAAATCTATAAAGTCGCATCCATGATATCAACTCATTTTTGTTACTTTGTATTGAGGCTGCCTTGAAAAACAGCATTGTTTGCTAACTTGGATCCCTGCGGAAGTGATTAGCAGTTTAACAGTCCCATTCAGTGACTTCAATCGGTATTCAGTGACCCCAATCAGTATTCAGTGACCCAATCGGTATTTAGTGACCCATTCGGTATTTAGTGACCCATTCGGTATTCAGTGACCCCAATCAGTATTCAGTGACCCAATCGGTATTTAGTGACCCATTCGGTATTCAGTGACCCCAATCGGTATTCAGTGACCCCAATCAGTATTCAGTGACCCAATCGGTATTTAGTGACCCATTCGGTATTCATTGACCCAATCAATATTCAGTGACCCAATCGGTATTCAGTGACCCCAATCAGTGTTTAATGACCCCAATCATTAGATCAATGACCCAATCATTAGTTCAATGACCCAATCATTAGTCCAATGACCCAAATCATTAGTCCAATGACCCACTCATTAGTCCAATGACCCGAATCATTAGTTCAATGACCCCAATCATTAGTCCAATGACCCCACTCATTAGTCCAATGACCTCAATCATTAGTTCAATGACCCAATCATTAGTCCAATGACCCCAATCATTAGTTCAATGACCCACTCATTAGTCCAATGACCCCAATCATTAGTTCAATGACCCACTCATTAGTCCAATGACCCCAATCATTAGTTCAATGACCCACTCATTAGTGCAATGACCCCAATCATTAGTTCAATGACCCACTCATTAGTGCAATGACCCCAATCATTAGTTTAATGACCCAATCATTAGTCAATGACCCAAATCATTAGTTCAATGACCCACTCATTAGTCCAATGACCCCAAACTGCAACCACTCCTGCAATCCCTAGTGGTGGCTTCAATCTGTCGCTCGGCCTCGCTGAGGTCCGCAGCCGCAGCCTCCCTGCTGCATCGCCTGCAACAGCCCATTCGTACTACAGTGATCGTGGCCCGCAAGCACGAGCTGGACCGGCCCTATCCTGAACTGGACGGTAGGCCGCTTCTGCACGAGATTGACGACTACCCGGACAGGGTGCCGATCTACAATAAGCTGTACGAGACTGTTGAACTGCTATCATTGCGACCGGAATCCGAACAGCTACTGTCAGTTCGTCTCAATCGCGATGTGCCCGGCCTAGGTGAATCCGGTCAATTAGTCTTTGTTCATCGGTCGCGATTCTGGCACTATTTGAATCCGCTAGGCTGGGCCAAGATTGAACACCAGCAGCAGCAGGAGCAGAAACAGTCCAATCGTTCTGAGTCTTCCTGGCGCGATGCTCGCGTATTCACTGGTCCACTTTATCAACTACAGCGCACCTTGGAAGCTTTGCACCTGCTAGTGCCAGTAAATCTGTCTGCTGTTAATACTACTAGTGGTAGTAGTAGTAGTAAAAGCGACCGATTTCCTCTTAACGAGCGTCACATATGCGTAGCATTCAGACGCTACGGTGTGGAGTTAAATAGGCAGTCTATTAAATTGCCTGACAAGCTGCCTAAATTGCCAAAGCCTGGCAGCGGCGGAGCTGGCAGTACATTTCGTATTGGCGTCCAGCTGAACAACCGGGTCACTGTACAGGTGAAGGCTTCCCTGTATCCCATTGCCCTTGGCGAGGCTGGTGGCGGTTTGCCGCCAGCCCAGCTGCCTAAAATTGATGTAGACAATTGGCTAACTGAGATGTATCCTCAACCAACTCTGCCGGAGGGTGTTCGAGTATTCGACAAGTACATGCTGCAGCAGGGGCCGCCGAATTTCGAACGGCTACTCGGCTCGAACAGAACTCGTATTAGGAAGCCGTGATGACCGACCGGTCCCCTTGACTGAACGTTGCTTATTTGTATCGAAATAAATTTCAATTTCAACTCTCTTGTTAGCCTGCAACAGTTTTTGTTGCCTAGCATTTTTTAAGACAATAATTGCGTTTGTTTTATTTTGCTATTCTCTTTTATTTTCTACACTATGAGCTCCATTTCCTTAAGATTTTACTAATTTTGTACAACCGCAGGCATTTAGAAAGTTAGCGCATCTCAACAATTTATGATGCAGATCGGCATCTCAACAGTTCCCCATGAGCTTTGGCATCTCAAACAACTCCTATGAGCCTTGGCATCTTAACAATTTCCCGTGAGCCTTTGCATCTCAATAATCTCCTATGAGCCTTGGTATCTGAATTCCACACGAGCCTTGGCATCTCAACAATTCCCCATGAGCCTTGGCATCTCAACAATTCCCCATGAGCCTTGGCATCTCAACAATTCCCCATGAGCCTTGGCATCTCAACAATTCCCCATGAGCCTTGACATCTCAACAATTCCCCATGAGCCTTGACATCTCAACAATTCCCCATGAGCCTTGACATCTCAACAATTCCCCATGAGCCTTGACATTTCAACAATTCCCCATGAGCCTTGACATCTCAACAATTCCCCATGAGCCTTGACATCTCAACAATTCCCCATGAGCCTTGACATCTCAACAATTCCCCATGAGCCTTGACATTTCAACAATTCCCCATGAGCCTTGACATCTCAACAATTCCCCGTGAGCCTTGGCATCTCAACAATTCCCCATGAGCCTTGGCATCTCAACAATTCCCCGTGAGCCTTGGCATCTCAACAATTCCCCGTGAGCCTTGGCATCTCAGCAACTCCTGATGAGCCTTGACATCTCAACAATTCCCTATGAGCCTTGACATCTTAACAATTCCCCATGAGCCTTGGCATCTCAACAACTCTTGATGAGCCTTGACATCTCAACAATTCCTGATGAGCCTTGGAATCTCAACAATCCGTATAAATTAAGTATTTAAGTATAAGTATAAGTATATAAACAGCGTATAAATTAGAACAAAAATCTTCGGGTTTAATTAAATTCACAAATTGAAATTTAAACTTCAATAAAGAAATATGAATTGCTCATAAGCCTGTCAATGAATTTCACAATTTTTATTAGAAATTTGAGAATTTTTACACAGAACTGGTTTTAGTAATATTGCTGCAGCAGCATCAACGTACAATTAGTTAGTCAGTCAATTAAAACTTGTAGCTCTGACATTGATGTGGTCCAGCTCTTCTAAACTATAGTGAGTTAGAAGATTTATCTTAATCCTTTAGGTCGCGGAATTAGCGCTTGAAGTTTTAGAGAAGCATCGCTGACAGCAGAAGTTACGTAACAATGTTTTTTTGTGACACGCGACAGGTTTTATACGTACAGGGAGAGATTTTTTATTCGCTTGCGATAGGAATATTCGCTAATTAGCAGTAGGTATACTATAGTGACAGCAACAGCTAGCGCATGAGTATAATATTTAAAGTAGTAGGCAAATTCAAGCACTTATGCACAGACCATTTCGTAATTTTTGTCAGTCAAGCTGATAACTGAACCGACCAAGTCGAGAATGTGCAGCAGCCCCTTCATCATTCTACCCCCTCCACTTTATCCCATTGTCCCTTCACTCTACCTCCTTCTCCCTTCACTGTACCCTTCCTTTCACTCTACCCCCTCCCTTCACTCTACCCCCTCCCTTCACTCTACCCCCTCCCTTCACTCTACCCCCTTCTCCCTTCACTGTACCCTTCCTTTCACTCTACCCCCTCCCTTCACTCTACCCCTTCTCCCTTCACTCTACCCCCTCCCTTCACTCTACCCCCTTCTCCCTTCACTGTACCCTTCCTTTCACTCTACCCCCTCCCTTCACTCTACCCCCTTCTCCCTTCACTGTACCCTTCCTTTCACTCTACCCCCTCCCTTCACTCTACCCCTTCTCCCTTCACTCTACCCCCTCCCTTCACTCTACCCCCTCCCTTCACTCTAACCCCTCCCTTCACTCTACCCCCTCCCTTCACTCTACCCCCTCCCTTCACTCTACCCCCTTCTCCCTTCACTGTACCCTTCCTTTCACTCTACCCCCTCCCTTCACTCTACCCCCTCCCTTCACTCTACCCCCTCCTTTCACTCTACCCCCTCCCTTCACTCTACCCCTTCTCCCTTCACTCTACCCCTCCCTTCACTCTACCCCTCCCTTCACTCTAACCCCTCCCTTCACTCTACCCCTCCCTTCACTCTACCCCCTCCTTTCACTCTACCCCCTCCCTTCACTCTACCCCTCCCTTCACTGTACCCTTCCTTTCACTCTACCCCCTCCCTTCACTCTACCCCTTCTCCCTTCACTCTACCCCCTCCCTTCACTCTACCCCCTCCCTTCACTCTACCCCCTCCCTTCACTCTAACCCCTCCCTTCACTCTACCCCCTCCCTTCACTCTACCCCCTCCTTTCACTCTACCCCCTCCCTTCACTCTACCCCCTCCCTTCACTCTACCCCCTTCTCCCTTCACTGTACCCTTCCTTTCACTCTACCCCCTCCCTTCACTCTACCCCTTCTCCCTTCACTCTACCCCCTCCCTTCACTCTACCCCTCCCTTCACTCTAACCCCTCCCTTCACTCTACCCCTCCCTTCACTCTACCCCCTCCTTTCACTCTACCCCCTCCCTTCACTCTACCCCCTCCCTTCACTCTACCCCTCCCTTCACTCTACCCCTCCCTTCACTCTACCCCCTCCCTTCACTCTACCCCTCCCTTCACTCTACCCCCTCCTTTCACTCTACCCCCTCCTTTCACTCTACCCCCTCCCTTCACTCTACCCCTCCCTTCACTCTACCCCCTTTCACTCTACCCCCTCCCTTCACTCTACCCCCTTCTCCCTTCACGGTACCCCTTCACCCTTCATGGTACCCCCTTCTCCCTTCACGGTACCCCTTCACCCTTCATGGTACCCCCTTCTCCCTTCACGGTACCCCCTTCACCCTTCATGGTACCCCCTTCTCCCTTATCTCTATCCCCTTTTGTATTCTCAACCTGATCAAATTGACAATACTATTGCTTTTGTGTGTTGGAAAACGGACATCCAAAGTTGAGAGCTTACAAAATTCTCATAAAGACAGTCTGGGCCATAGACTAATATGCCAATTTGAGACCATCAGGCCTCATTCCTCATTACCCGTGTGGTGTTTGCACTTGAATTTTCGGCTATTGTTTTTTAATTAATCTACGAATGCAGTTTTACTGTTTAAACAATATAACGCTTATACGTGTATATAATTAACTGGACATGGAGTGTAGTGTTAGGCGAAAAGCAAGCTCATTAATTATTCATCAATTATTGTTGACAATGTCTGTTTCGGACAATAATGTTATGTTAATTAGCTAATTATGATTTACAGGTCTAATTAGATTTTCTCACCTAGACGACTTTTCCAGTTTCATTTTTACTGTCAAGGTTTTCCAGCTTTACATGCGAAACTTTAAATGGTTCATGGAGCTGGGTCATTCAGGATATTTGGTTTGGAGTTCACTTTATCTGCCGTACACTGTACATTCGTAGCATGCCAACGCCTAAAACTTTTTAACTCCGCTGATATTATCCAAAGCGCCGATTCTGAAAAGAAGCGACATTTAATCTTTCCCAGCTAGAAATCCTTAGGGAAATCCTTAGATAGAAATCCTTATAGGGAAATCCTTAGCTAGAAATCCCTAGGCGAGATCCATAGCTAGAAATCCTTGGCTAGAAATCCTTAGAGAATCCCCAGCTAGAAATCCTTAGGGATTCCCCTGCTAGAAATCCTTAGGGGAATCCCCTGCTAGAATGTTTAGGGATTCCCCAGCTAGAAATCCTTAGGAGAATTCCCAGCTGGAAATCCTTAGGGAATTCCCAGCTAGAAATCCTCAGGGGAATCCCCAGATATTAGAAATCCTTATCGGATCTCCTGCTAGAAATCCTTAGGGGGATCCCCTGCTAGAAATCCTTATGGGAATCCCCTGCTACAATCATTAGAGGAATCCTCAGCTAGAAATCCTTATCAGAATCCCCTGCTAGAATGTTTAGGGGATTCCCCAGCTAGAAATCCTTAGGGGAATTCCCAGCTAGAAATCCTCCGGGGAATCCCCTGCTAGAATCCTTAGGGGAATCCCCAGCTAGAAATCCTTATCAAAATCCCCAGCTAGAATCATTACGAAAGTCCCCAGTTAGAAATCTTTAGGTGAACCTCCTGCTAGAAGTCCTTGGCGGTAAAATGGCAGAATGCAATAGCCTTGTCGGTAAAGCTCGTTGGGAAATGTCGCACTCTCGATTGATTTATTATTCATCAGTCAGCAGTTTCCCGACGGCTGCGTCGGCACCTGTCGCGCCAGTCGATCCACCGCCAATCACGACGATGTGTCGACGCTGCGTCAACAATGTCCGCATCGAGGCGTTGACCTCGGCCATCGCGGCTTCGCCCAATGCGTGGTCGTCGTTGCAGTTGGTGTCGGGTGTAGCCGCGGCAGCCGCCACCTCATCGGCAGCAGGCAGGCTAAGCCG
>NIVC01002746.1:0-92500 GCA_002269645.1 Macrostomum lignano
ACAGAAGCCGTACCCCTCGCAGTATTTATAGTAGTTGCCAGGAGGGTTAGGAGCCTGATGGTTTGGGAGCCCCTCAACCCCTTTGGCTCCGAGACCCTCTATGGCCAGGATAGGCTCCCCTCTGACCAGCCAATCCTGGCCACTCAGTGAGACCCCTCAGGCTCCCAAACCATCAGGCTCCTAACCCCTCTTGGCAACTGCTATAAATACGGCAAGGGGTGCGGCTTCTGTTTTTCATATTTTTCTTTATCTAATTTGCTAATTATCTAGTGTTCATTCCGTGTCAATTCAAAGGTTTTCGTAAGTTTGATTTCTTGTTTTTGCTCTTGCATATTTCTTACTGTGTGTATATAATTGCATTTATTTGCCTGTTTTTTATTTTGCTAATTTTGCTAATTTGCTTTGATTTGTATTTCTTACTTGTGTATATACTTGCTCTTATTTGCTTTTTATTTAAAATTTGCTTCATTGCTTATCATTGCTTATTTGCTTTCATTAATTGATGCAAATTGCGAACCCATCGCTAATGGCTGAGCTGCCCACAGACGTACTGTCTGTTGAGGCAGCCAGCAGTAACAACGAAGTGATTGCGCTGCCCACGGATGAATCGTGGGCAGCTCTGGCAAATGTCGGCTGGCAAACGTCCCGCAGGCAAACGTCGGCTGGCAAACGTCCGGCAGGCAAACTTCGGCTGGCAAACGTCCCACTGGCAAACGTCGGCTGGCAAATGTCGGCTGGCAAACGTCACGCAGGCAAACGTCGGCTGGCAAACGTCCGCAGGCAAACGTCGCTATCCCGCAGGAAAAGAGTGCAGAGAGAGACAAAAAGAGGGGGGAAAGGGAAAGTACAAGAAGATAGGGTGGAGTGCAGGGGAGATAAGGTAGAGGGGAGGGTACAGAGAGAGACAGGAGCTTCGGAAAGGCAGGTGTGGCGGCAGGGGAGACGGAACCAAGGCAGTAGGAGGGGGGGCAGCAGAGCGGGAGTCTCCAGGCCTGGGCGGAGACCTGGCCGAGTCTCGACAGCTCTGTGCAGAGGGTACACGGGATAGGAGGCACTTTCGAAAAAGTTCCCATGCCCTATCCCGCGACCAGAGCGTGGTTATATCATGGGAATGAAGTGGGGGAAATTATATATTGTCTGTGGTAATCACTCGCCAGTCTATTCATCTGAATATCAATATCTCAATAGCTGAACATAGTCTGCACACATGGATGTCAAGTATGATTGGTGCACATGGCTGGTTGCATTGGCTATTATGGTCGGTGCACACGGGTGAACATGGCTGTTTGCAGTGGCGAGTATGGTCGGTGCACACGGGTGAACATGGCTGTTTGCAGTGGCGACTATGGTCGGTGCACACGGGTGGTTGCAGTGGCGAGCATGGTCGGTGCACACGGGTGAACATGACTGTTTGTAGTGGCGAGCATGGTCGGCGCACACCGGTGAACATGGCTGTTTGCAGTGGCGAGTATGGTCGGTGCACACGGGTGAACATGGCTGTTTGCAGTGGCGAGTATGGTCGGTGCACACGGGTGAACATGGCTGTTTGCAGTGGCGAGTATGGTCGGTGCACACCGGTGAACATGGCTGTTTGCAGTGGCGAGTATGGTCGGTGCACACGGGTGAACATGACTGTTTGCAGTGGCGAGCATGGTCGGTGCACACGGGTGAACATGGCTATTTGCAGTGGCGAGTATGGTCGGTGCACACGGGTGAACATGGCTGTTTGCAGTGGCGAGTATGGTCGGTGGACACGGGTGGTTGCAGTGGCGAGTATGGTCGGTGCACACGGGTGAACATGGCTGTTTGCAGTGGCGAGTATGGTCGGTGCACACGGGTGGTTGCAGTGGCGAGCATGGTCGGTGCACACGGGTGGTTGCAGTGGCGAGTATGGTCGGTGCACACGGGTGGTTGCAGTGGCGAGCATGGTCGGTGCACACGGGTGAACATGGCTGTTTGCAGTGGCGAGTATGGTCGGTGCACACGGGTGCACATAGCTGTTTGCAGTGGCGAGCATGGTCGGTGCACACGGGTGAACATGGCTGTTTGCAGTGGCGAGTATGGTCGGTGCACACGGGTGCACATGGAATAGATCGATGTGAGAATAGATACAATAAACAAGAGAAACTCAGACACTTGAGCGAGTATAAATGAATGAACTACTCAGTGATATCCAAATTTACATCCAAATGAGGAACTTTATTAAAATTTCACCCTAGTAATAAGTGCTGTGGCATGTCTTGGCAGGAGGCTGTTAAAATTGGAAAATTGCTTGAGATAAACCAACTGACCGATGTATATTAGTTAGTAAGTCGAGAAGGATGTTTTATATGATTCTTCTGCCATTTTTAAATCGTTTGTACATATATACTATTTATTTATGCGATTATATTTTGCTCATGGTTTGTACATATTTTTGGATCCATAGTTGATTGGCTGACTTTGTTTCAAAGCGGTCAATTCATTGTTTTGTTAAATAATAGTATGTGTAAAGTGCATGCCGTTACCGTTCTGCATACGTTATAAAATTTGTATAAATATTTAAGTGGTTTATTGACCAACATTCCGTTGCTGGTTGTTGACGCCAAAACTGTGTCCAAGTCATGTACATACAATTTCAAATGGGTCAAGATTTTAATCATGGCCGGTTGTTGTCAAACGTGTCCTCGTAGATGCCAAAGGTGTGTGATTATAATTGTCAATGTTGCTGTGCTAGTGACTAATAAAAACTGCTAACATTGTGTATGTATGTATATATGTATGTATGTATGCGTCTGTTTGTCAAAGCTGTGCTCAATTGAGACAAATCTGAGTACATGATTAATAACCGATAAAACAGGAAAAAAATTAAAAATTCAAACCACCATACGAACAATGGATAATAACTGTCAATAAGCTGATTAAAATTTTCGTTGAATTATAATATAGTTTCAATAAACATATAGTGACAAATGTGAGCAATTTTATTTTTTGTTTTCATTTTTTCTCGTAGTGTCAGAAGTTTTCTGGTTCGCTTCATAATAAAGTCAGTTAAATAGCTCGAGAAGGCACCGCGTCTGGACGAGGCAGCGACTGAGTAACTGGGTGACCGAGTGTTAGTCGTAGTGTCCTGCCGCTCGAATGCGAGCAGTTGTCCAGAACAAAGATGGTTGACTGTTGGCGACCACACACCTGGCAGTCAGTGGTTGGGTAGCGGTATGCTGTTGTAAGACATTAATTTAGAATTTAGAAAGTAGACGAGCTAACAAAGAACCGAATTGTTTTGTGTTTTGAACTATATTTAAATGGGTGTATGGAGAGATGTAGTCAGACGAGAGAGATGCATACATACTATTATACAGATGCAGACAGGAGACAAGAGAATGTGAGAATTTTGAGTGACAATCGAACGGGTAGATTGGGAGACATAGTGGGTGAAGTGCATGCAGGGAGAAATAGATAGAGACGGATAGAGAGAGAGAGAGCACCATAGACAAATTTATATAGAACAGAACAGTATTTACCATAGACAACTGTTATAGAGAACAGGTTACGCTCAAACGAGGCAATGTTTTATAATGCGACGAGTCTGACTCAGTTAAGATAATCACAGCATACCAGCTTTGTTAAAATCAACTGTTGTATAGTTTAGATATTATTTTAATCATTTCATCAATCAATCAATCAATCACCAATCAGTCAATCATGTCCGGTGACAACAGAAAATTACAAAAACAACAGCAACAGCAGCAGCAGCAGCAGCAACAGCAACAACATCTACATGAGTCGCATCGTTGTCAGCTGAACACTGCCAATGATCATCTCGCCTGGGCAGACGACGTCTCAGACGCGGAGTTGGTCGCTGCGTGTGTATCGGTCGAACAACAACACACAACGCAGCAACCATTGATGAATGCGTCTGCATCGTATGCAGAGACCAGACGCGCAGTGTCAGCGCTACATTCGGCAGGCGTCGATTAGGCTGACCAGCTCGACGAAGCGATGCGCTGGTTAGACGGCGATTTGTACGCAGCGAACGCGATTGTAACCGACGTTGCTGCGACATCGATGCCGTCTAACTCGCATAAGCGGTGTCATTCGTGCATCAGCCAAGAACACCACCAGCGTGACATGGACGTCGATCTTGATGCCGATATCGACACCCTGATCGACCCAGAGACGCTGGCAGAATGCGACGCACTAGAAGCAGCTTATTATGCTTCTATGTGCAGCAACGACGATGCCGCTAATGAAAACGTCGAACAGCCGCCAACTGATGCGACTACTGACGATGCAAATGCGGCCGCCTCTGATGACATGTACATGTCAGATGCGGAGCTTGTTGCCGCATGCGAAGAGGTCGAGGCGACATTCCATCTGAGCGCCATCGATCAATGTGCACCACCGGACGAAGCGTTGGCTAGCCCAATTAGTCAAGTCGATCCGTCCGTGTCGCTGTACGACTCTGATGGCAATCTGCTAGAGGAGTCCAGCTTTGCCGTTGATCGGCGGTCAGTCGCCTGCCAGGTGGATATGTGCTGACATTGACGCAATCGCGCCTGGACTCTACTGTACCGTAGATGGCGTTCTCGTCGATCCACCGACTAGATAAATGGATGGATGGATGGTCGATCGAGCCAGTACAGTCGTATGCGCCTACTGTAGTCTGCTGCCGGTCCTGACCAGGCCGTGAATCTGGTTGATTGATTGATTGATTGCTTGACTGATTAATTAACTAACTAGTAAATAATGTATGAACTTAATTATCTGATAAGTTCAGTCTATTAGTGAGTTCAGTCTATCATTGTTAGTGATTTAATGACACTAGACATTGATTCTTGACGTTGTTTATGCATTACATTTGTAAACATGAGTAGCGTTTTGAATATAACATGTTTGTTTCCATAAATAAATGTATCAATGTACATTGGAACGATCCGTTCTCTAACTATTAATCCCATATACTAAAATTCTATGATAGACGATACAACTGCAAAATTTATGTCATGGTATGTATGTGATTGAGGATATGTACGAGAGACCATAGTATTATAGAGAGTGCACACGATAAAGAGTGTCCTATTTGGGAATGAGGTTATTTACTAGGAGGAAAATGAAGATTAAAAGGATGAATGGGATTGACAATGCTAACGCGACTGAGACTGATTGAAAGTGCAGCATATTGAAAGTGATTATGAGAGACCATATGGAATATGGATTACGGATGGATGGTAACGTACGTGATATGGGTATGTTGCGTGATTGTGTACATGCAGACACAAGAGAATCGGTAACAATAAATTCTGATAATTGTGCAGATTGTGCATATTTTAGACAAGCATAAGTACAAATGCATAAGTACAACTATTCTGTACTCAGTAAAGTTCGTAAATATTAGAATTATAGATTGTTATTAATGATGACATTAACTATAATTTGTTCGCATCTACTGCTCATCAGTCTGTTCTATAAAGAAACTTTGTTTTAGATTTGGTATCTTGTTAATAATTAGTAATTAAATAATAATTCAGTCCAACTGTTTGTTGTATTGTCAGTCAAACTTAAAAGCTTTTTATTAACTAACTCACTCCAAAACATCATAATGAACCACTATGAGCCGAGATGTGACCTGGACGAGTCCGAGTCGACCTGCCCGCTACAAATGACTGTTGACCATGCTGACGATGTCGAAAATGTATTGTCTGACAGTGACACTGTCATACTAGACAACAGTGATGAAGTATACTACGGTATCGACGAGTCCGTAGAGGGCAACACAACGTATTATACGTGTAATCCAAAGCACTCGAATGGCGACTGTTGTTCAGTGACCAACGAGGAAACTGATGCAGCCGCCGACGCAGATGATCCGATGCTCGACAATCTCGACGAGGACGCCGACGAACAGATGATCGACGAACTAGAAGAGATTGAATTTTTATATAACCAGTTTATCGCGGAACAGCACTCGTCCGGCGACAACACTGGCTTAATCAATCCACTTAGTCGATGTAGCCCGGCCGAGTCTCTGCGTGATTCAGACGATAATCTTCTAGAGGAGTCGAGTTTCTGGAGCGGCGCTCGTTCTGTCGCGTGTCAAACTGACAACATCAGACCGGGCTCTACATCAGGTCGCATCCGTAGTTGGTCTGTATAATATTGATTATATAGCAGCATTGTTAAAAAGACATATTAAATCTATAAAACTACAGCATAGTTAGATAAAAGGTCATATCACCAGTCAACATGGTCACAACACCAGTCAACTATGTCACACCAGCAGTCCCTTTGATCACATCACCAATCTTCACAGTCACAACACCAGTCAATCGGGTAACATCACCACTCAATCAGTCACATCACCAGTCGCCAAGGTCACATCACCAGTCGACAAGGTCGCATCACCAGTCAACCAGGTCACATCACCAGTCATCACAGTCACAACACCAGTCAATCGGGTCACATCACTAGCCAGCATGGTCACATCACCAGTTAACAAGGTCACATCACCAGTCAACACGGTCACATCACCATTACACGGTCACATCACGAGTCAACACGGTCACATCACCAGTCAACATGGTCACATCACTAGTCACCACGGTCACATCACCAGTCAACAAGGTCACATCACTAGTCACCACGGTCACATCACCTGTCAACACGGTCACATCACCAGTCAACACGGTCACAACACCAGTTAACAATGTCACATCACCAGTCACCTCGGTCACATCACCAGGCAACAAAGCACATCACCAGTCAACATGGTCACATCACCAGTTAACAAGGTCACGTCACTAGTCAACACGGTCACATCACCAGTCAACACGGTCACATCACCAGTCACCCCGGTCACATCACTAGTCAACACGGTCACATCACCAGTCAACACGGTCACATCACCAGTCAACACGGTCACATCACCAGTCAACACGGTCACATCGCCAGTCACCATGGTCACATCGCCAGTCAATCAGGTCACATCACCAGTCAAATATGTCACACCAGCAGTCACTTTGACAACAATAAGCCAATAGATGAATTTTAATACAAGCCAATAGATGCGTAAAATGGATGCTAAAATTGGCGAGCATGGTATATCCTAGGGTCTCTATGCAGTATGCAGCTTAATCTAATGAATTTTGGTGTAAACTGTAAACAAGGCATTTTTACCTGAAAAGAACATCGAATGGTTATGAAACTCAAGAAATCTGTTAAATTAGCTGTTGAGCTGTATGGAACACTGTGCATTGGTTTCAGTGCAAAATTCCTACGATTTCCCTGTTAATTAGTCCCGGAAGTAACAAGTGTCACAACCACAAGTTATGTTTTCATTTCAGTTTTTTATCGATAATTTTTTACCCAATAAACCGAATCTCCAGAAATTGCACACAAACATGCCTCGTTATGTGAGAAATCAGCCGTCATAAAAATAATGTCGTTTCAGTGCGTTTTTTGCCTGATTTCAAGCAAAATATAAAAAAATCACTACTCTGATCGATTTCCAATCACTTTCGAAACATGAGCACTTGTTGCAGACACCCAAAAACTAAATCAATTTTAGCCAGGCAATAGTACGACCCGCTGTAGTATTCACCTTTAATCTACTATTCTTTTAAAATTTTAATTATTCATTTTTCGCTAACCCAATCAGCCAAAATAAGTAATTATCGATTTCTGATCAATTTTTTACCCGAAATCAGCGAAATCAGACGGCGGCAATTTACACAATATAGTACAGCAACTATGCTATAAAAATTTGAAATCGACTTAATTGCACCATGTTTTCAAAATGATAATGAGCCATATGATTTTTTAAAAATCGATTTCTGTCTATTTTCTCAGCACTGCAGAATCGTAGGTAAACAAAACTTTAGACGCTTGTAGATATTTGCATTTCGCATCTAACTGCACTGCTTTGAAGTGCAAAATCGGACATCTTCGTAGTAAAAAGTAGCGAAATAAAAAATGAGGGTAATTTTTTCACCCCCAAAACCCACAAAAACTGCATAAAGATTCCGAAATTATAAATTAAAGCGCCATATACCATTTGTAAGAAATTTTAGTTGACAACTTTGATCTTCAGCTGTCGAAACCGAATCTAGTAAGGTGTACTCGAGTTTTGAGATCTCTTAGAAGCACTTTTGAAAGAATCGTCTTTCCAGTTAATTTACGGCTCAGTTAAAAACTCTCTGCACTTAAAAGTATATTCATTCGATACTCGTAGATCCAAAAGTTTTCTATTGATCGACACCTCACTCAACTTAATCGATCCAGTGGTGTCAAAACAGGAGCACTTTTTCAGCGAAAAAACGTGAAATTTTAAAATGCATGGGAGTCTAACTTACTTACTCGTAAATACTTTCAGGCTTTTCGTAAATCGTACCTTCGGCCGCCATGGGTAAGAAATCATTCACTCGCCCTCGGCCCCTAGCGGGGCCCGGGTTCTCTCGCTCTCGCCCGACGCCGCCTTTGGCTCGGCTCGTTATAACTGGTGGAACTAGCCAGTGTCGTGTCTGATTGACCGGGCTTACTAATTTGAATAAACTGCGATATTTTACGAGCGTAATTATTTGAGCAAATTTACTGTAAAAATCAGCTCATTGACTATAGCGTGAATGCCGTGATAGATTGTTAGCTACATTAGTACATAATTTATGAGAATATAAAAAGATTTTTTAGTTAAATCATCTTACTGTTAATAAAATCTTGAGCCGACATCGAAATTTCGAGAAATTTCTGTCCGCAAAGATAGTCAAAAAATTAAAACGAAGAAGGCAAAGGAGTTGGTAGTTTGGTACTTACTTAAAAATCGTCTGATCCGATATCTCAGTAACAATTTTAAACTATACTAGGTTGCTATTTTTAAGTTTCTTACTCTTAGCGAACGCATCCAGCTCGATAGGAAGGGCACCTGCAGACGCGCTCTACTGGGGCGGGGTCAGTTTTTATTAACTGCTTTAAACACCACGACCCACCCCCCCCTCAAAAAAGCTTCAAATCCACTTCACCCAACCACCCTCTCTGCCCCTTCCAGAGTCTAGACGGACATCAAGCCTCTCAGCCAATAAGAAGAGAGCTGAGGGTGAGGGAGGCAGCAGAAGCCATAGATTATCTGACTTGGGTTGGGGGAAGGGTGAGTTTTATCGATCGATCGAAGGAACCCAGCAAGGGGTCCCCTCTGTTCGATCGTTTCTCTTAAGGCTTGGATTCGATTTAACACACTTTCCCCCCACTTGTTCGTTTTTACTGTCTGTGATGTGCGCAGACAGCGAGAAAGTCCTCTGTCTGGCGCTGGCCCATCTGCTGCTAATTGCTAATGCTGATGAAATCGGATTCTAAGTTCAATGAAAAATCGATTGAAGAGAGCTCTGTGTCTTACCGAAAATTAATTTTAAGCTGAATAAGATTGTAAAAGAACAATCTATAGCAATAGATATTGAAATGTATGCGATTTTCTTTTAAAATTAATTTATAAAAATAGATAATCAGTTTTTGGGCCCACATAGTCACATTTTTACTAGGATTATTTCGTAATTTATTTTTCAACTAAAAACAACCTGTTCTGTCTGTTAATTAACAGTTAACACGAATCCACGATTCAAAGCGTCAAGATCAGAAACCGATTATTTCTGTACTAGTTATCGAAAAAGAGAAAAAGAAATGTCTTTTTCTAGAATTTGACAAAGAAATGTCAAATTACAATATGTAATGTCTTACCCAGCAATTAAACACTCATTTATTCAATTATTGGCCTCATCATCTATATTTTATGAATAATTATTCTATGATTTATGCTGCATAGGCAATAGCAAGTTATTTTCAATTTCATTGTGTTCTTTGAATGCAATTTGAAGAATGAAGGTAAC
This sequence comes from Macrostomum lignano, assembly GCA_002269645.1. Taxonomy (NCBI): domain Eukaryota; kingdom Metazoa; phylum Platyhelminthes; family Macrostomidae; genus Macrostomum; species Macrostomum lignano. The sequence continues at coordinate 9,852 of NIVC01002746.1, forward strand.
GTTTTCGGGTAACTGGGTAACTTTTTACACTTTACCTAGGCCCACCCTGTTCCTGTGGCGTGTGTTAAGATGATGTGTATGTTTATCGATCCCATGAAGCTTTTTCGACCAATTATCAATGACTGTAATTTAAAATTTATCTCTCTTTAATCTTAGAGAGTAGACTCACATTTTTAAGTTAGGGGGGCCTAGACATTTTATGTTATAATCTCTGACTCTAAATTAGGTTAGGATGATTGATAATGCAGGTAGACAACAGGTTGCAGGCGCGGATCTAGAAAATTCTTGAGGAGGGGGACAAGCTATACCGAGCACTACAACCCAATATTGGAAAATAAACTGGGAATAGTCGCAGGCCAAAAAGTATGACCAAATTTTTTTTGGCCACATCTGAGAGGCTTCCAGTTAATTTGGCAACAAGCTAATTCAGCAACAAGTCAGTTTGGCAACAGCCAATTCGGCAAATGCTATAAAAGCTACAAAACTACAAAACGAAATTTAACATATTGCCATTCGTCCTTGCCATTTAAATAAAGGTTTGTTTTAACCATGCCAAATAACACGTTTTCAAAGAGGTTACATGTACGCCTGGGCCTACAAGTCGCATTTTAACACATTAATTATTTATTAGAGAAGTATGCATCACATCATATTTAATTTATGATTTTATTTGTCATTGCATTTACAACTCATTTTATGTCGATGATCAAACAAATTAATGGATTGTGTGAGTGTACAAGTTAGTCTAAAACTTTTAAAAGTTGCAAAGCTAAAAAGTTTTTAAAATTGTTTTAAAAAGTTAAAACTAGATGGAATAGGCTGTACAACAATATAAAACTTAATCATTTTGGTTGGGCCATTCAGCAAGCTACACGCGTCTAGCAAGCCTTCAGCGACTCGGTGACAAGATCTTCTTGCACTGCAGTAGAGACACGGGCAGCAGCAGCATCAGCTGAGCAGTGTAGCTCAGCAGACTTTTCTGGGACTGCGACACAGGCTGCTTTTTTTACCTCTTTTTGCTGCCTGTATTCGTTGATTGCATTGCTTGCACTTCTAGTTGAATGAATCAACAGACTTAAGATGAGGATAGAGTCTTTTGGAGATGCCTGCACACAGAATTGAATTGACACTCGTATCATTGTACATGTACATTGTATACCATACGTTAACTGTATTTCATGTATTCTACCAGCACCAAACTTTGGTATTTCAGTGGTACATGTTGATACGATGTTGATTTTGAAATCCGAGTAAACATGCAAACTCAAACTCAATGCAATGGATGACAAAATGACAATGGATCGCTCCCCCCTCATGTCGCCAAACTGACTGTCACCGAATTGACTTGTTGCCGAATTAGCTATCGCCAAGTCAACCTGTTGCCAAATTAACTGGTTCCCATCTGAGAGGGGGTCATGGCCCCCCTTGGCCCCCCTTTGGATCTGCCCCTGCTTGTGCCCTGCAGCCTTGAGGCTTGAGCCACTGAGGCAGCCTGACTTGATTCTTGTCCTTGTCCCCTTGAATGCAGATTACTAGTATCAGATATAGCAATGAGCATATATATAATGTACAGGTACAGCCCACTACAATACTATGTCTTACCTATGATTTAGCTGGTGGTCAAGGCAAGGCCGCAAGGTAGGCATATCTTAGTCTTGACTCTTATTTAGATTAATTAGTTCCATTTTTTGCATTAAAATTATATTAATTAAAAGAACAATATATGCTTATTAATTTATATGTAGCTACCAACTAGCATAAAGCATAAATTTACTTACTAATTTAGATAAAGGGCAAGTCTCAAAAGCTTTGATGATTTTTGACAAATTGTAAAAGGCTAATAATGGCTAGGTAATTTTTTGACAATTTGAGTCATAATGACAAAAATTTAATATTTTTTTGTTTTTTTGTATAAGTTGCAAATAAAGAAAAATTGTATTTTTAGTAAAATTGAAAACTAATTTATATGGGACATGGGTAATCTAGCCATTGTAACTTATAGTTTCAAAGATTATGTATTATGTATATATTGATTTATATGTTATATATATAGGTTTTATAGTATAAGGTGCCTAGAAAATATTGTTAGCATAGTTTAACTTTGATTTTGAACCTATTGATAATGTTTGTAGGTCTAAATAAAGTAACTTTAAGCTATTAAACCTAAAGCTTTAGTCATTAATAGTGTTTTACCATAGTCTATAGCTAAAGCTATGGCTATAGAATCTTATAGCAAATATGGTAAAACAGGTCACTATGGCAACTACAGATATGCCTATGTTAGATAACTACTCTTGTAGCTACAAATACAGTAATATAGTTGTTGTTGTTATATTCTGTAGATTCCCATAGCCATAGTTATTAATTAAAAAAATAAAAAATATTACAAACAGATAGAGTAAAACAAAGATATTTTGATGAACTGTATTATAGACTTATAAACTTATAGGTTGTACCTAATAAAGTACAATAAAACACTAGCAAACTCTAACTTTTATCAATGTGATAAAGTTCAGCATTAGTACTTTCAATAGTGATTAAGTATTGTTAGTCTTTGTAAAAATGATGAAATAGAATCTTACAACCCCTCATACTTTTAGCAGAGTTGAAGAATTTTCCCGTTTCAGAAGCAATTCAGAAGCAACTTTAGGACCACTATTGCTCCCTCATAATTTGCATTAAATTAATAGTACAAATATTACATGTTGATAAAAAAGTGCTAAGCTATAAATACATACATATAAACTCTATTTACCAACTTTAATTAGTCTAAACTCATTATGAAAATAAAGGATACAGAGACAAATAGTGGGTAGTCCCTGATAGGATAACAATTTATTTCAGTTACCATGTAAATAACACCAGCACTATTTACATGGTACTATGCAAATAATGTCTACCAAGATTGGTATATGTCACTATATGTCAATTTGTTTTAGATACCCTGGCCCCAATATCATATACCATTGCATTGCAAACCTATTGCTTATTAATATGTCTCATTTATTGTATAAAAAGTTGGCTAAGACTATATTTACTTAGGCCTAACTTTAGCCCTTACCTATAGCCCTATAACTATGTACATATTACATAGAAAGAGCTTTCATACATATTTTGCATTGTAAATAAAAATTATTTCACTGCATGACCAAGTCAAATCAATAGCGTTTGTTCAATAAAACTCAGAAAATTCCACAAAGCCGCAATGGGCAAGAAAAATCAGCAGCCCAGAACTAAAGGCAACGCCAAGCCTTCCAGTAGTCAATCTGCTGCAGAGTTTCTTCAGCGACATCAACAATCTATGCTGATTGGCTTCGATGGCACGCTGACTACGGTAGCTTCTACGGCCGCGCCAGATGCTAGCTCTTCTCTTCTAGAAGCAGCAGCTGCGGGGGCAGCAGCGCCAGCTGATCCGGGCTTCCTTCCGGCAACAGAAGAAGCCGCACAGCAGCTGGATTCTGCACTCGACTCTGAGCTGCATTTCGTTCTGCGTAGATTAGCCAAGAAAGACGCCGTAACTAAACAGAAAGCGCTAGCCGAACTATTCGGCTTGTTTACTAATCGATCTGATGAAGCTTTGGAAGCTGCGCTGCCTTATTGGATTCGACTGTACGCTCGTCTGGCACTGGACAGCGACAGGCGAGTCCGCGAACTGTGCCAGCCAATCACGGGCGAGCTGGCGGCCAGGCTTAAGAAACGATTTGCGCCCAACCTGTTAAGGGAGACTCTGCCCTACTGGCTGATGGCTCAGGCTGACCCGGCCGAGTCGGTGGCTTCGGCCGCTCGAACGGCGTTTCAGCGGGCGTTTAGTGAGGCCAAGCGCTGCTCGGCTGTGGCGTTCGCGTTCGATCGGACTTTGCAGGTGATTGTTTATGCTATCTGTTGTTTTGATCGGACTTTGCAGGTGATTGTTTATGCTATCTGTTGTTTTGTTCGGACTTTGCAGGTGATTGTTTATGCTATCTGTTGTTTTGTTCGGACTTTGCAGGTGATTGTTTATGCTATCTGTTGTTTTGATCGGACTTTGCAGGTGATTGTTTATGCTATCTGTTGTTTTGATCGGACTTTGCAGGTGATTGTTTATGCTATCTGTTGTTTTGATCGGACTTTGCAGGTGATTGTTTATGCTATCTGTTGTTTTGTTCGGACTTTGCAGGTGATTGTTTATGCTATCTGTTGTTTTGATCGGACTTTGCAGGTGATTGTTTATGCTATCTGTTGTTTTGTTCGGACTTTGCAGGTGATTGTTTATGCTATCTGTTGTTTTGATCGGACTTTGCAGGTGATTGTTTATGCTATCTGTTGTTTTGATCGGACTTTGCAGGTGATTGTTTATGCTATCTGTTGTTTTGATCGAACTTTGCAGGTGATTGTTTATGCTATCTGTTGTTTTGATCGGACTTTGCAGGTGATTGTTTATGCTATCTGTTGTTTTGATCGGACTTTGCAGGTGATTGTTTATGCTATCTGTTGTTTTGTTTATAACAACAGCCTGCAAACGAACAACCGAAATGAAGGTCAGGGGTTCGATTCTTCACCCACTCGAAACTATTTGTGTCTTTTGAGCAAGACACTTAACACTGTTTTGCTTCAGTTCGTCCAGCTGTAAAATGGGTGCCAGCATTAGCTGGGGTGAGGGTTTGTGTGGCGACCCACCAATCCCTGGACTGAACAGCCGTACGCAGCCTTCAGATGCGCCGCGCAATAGCTGCGGCTGAGCTGTCGGTTGCACATCTGGCCCAATTGTGGCAGGTGTAATTAAGTATTATTATTATTATTACTCCCAAGCAGTTACAAGCCGCTCCAAGCCACAGATACTAGAATAACTAGATAGGCCACTCAGCTGTCTCAGCACATTTATGTGCAAGCTACTTGAAGTTCAGTAGTAAGTTAAACTGAAGCATTTTAATGTATTTTTAAAGACAAGGCTTTTTTATTGGCTCTTACCCCCCCCCCAAGCTTAAACCCTCAAACTCCACATAGAACCTCTACCCCTGCCCCGCTACCCAATTTTTATAGCCTTCCTCGGTTGTTTCAGCCTAAATCTGCCTTGTACAATTCAGTGGCTAATACAGTACATTACTGCTGAACCAATTAGCAAGTTGTTTACGTCTGCAAGCTTGGGGCTTCTAAACTTATCATTTATCAAATCCATCTCATTCTCAGCCGCCTTTATTCTTATAAAATAGCTTATGTATTCTTCTTTGCTACTGAACTGAAAGTAGAAAGCTGTTTTGCGAAGTATATGTGCCATAGATAACCATTCATTAGAGAAATGCTTTGTTAGCCAAAAAAGTTTGCTAGGGATAAAAATATATAATAATAATCTTAGTAAAAATATCTGGTCTGTAGGCTTGATACAGCAACACCTCCCCTCCCAGCTCACCTGCCGAACTTCCCGAGTTTAAATTTTCTTACAGCAGAAAAAGCTAAAGTATTGAAAATTTGTTACTTGGTTTTTCACAGCTAGTTAATAATTGTAATGCGCAATGCAATCCATTCAAAATGCCACATTGAAATTTTATAATATAAAATGAAACACACCTAAAGTTATGAGCAATCAAAGCGCAATTATGAGGCTCTTCCTACAGTTCTCGCGCACCCCCTTCATGGCATATTCAAAGTGTCCTGTAAAATTGCTATTAAAAGCCTGTTAATATCGCCCTACTAATCCCAACACTGCTCACCAGGTTGCCATGGAGACACTCGACACATCGGCACCTTTAAAGCCAAGCGACCCCAGTCTGCTCGACTCGACCAATTGCGATTTCACCCGTTTGGTCTGCTCAGCACTGGGCTGCCTGCAATACTTGTTAAATAGCATTTCTTTAGGTTCGGAGTCGCGTCATCGGGTTGCTATGGTAACGGCCCTGTCGGGTCAATCGGTTTGGCGCTACTCCGCCCTGTGCCAACAGTCCACGCCATTATCGGCTGCTCATCTCCGCTTAGCAACCGCCGTCTGTTCAACATTCCATGATCAATCATCAGTTGCTGAGGCAGATTCTAATATCGAAGAGGAGGAAGCCAGTTATCGCCAGTTAGTTGACCGTGTTGCCAAGGGCAACGCAGATCTAGCCATGACCTGTCTATGGTCAGAGCAGCCCAGCTTGGCGCAGTGCGGCCTTGACGCCACGCTCACTCTAGCTGGGGCCCGACCGCAGCTGTGCTGGAATCAGCACGCGTTTCGTAAAAAATTTCTGCCACGATTGAAAACTTTCCTAAGCACACCCAGTCCGGCAGCTCTCGGCCGCCTGTTGTATCCCAGTCTGCTTCCATTGTTCAGCATTCTACCATTGAGCCCGAGCGTTGACAAAGAGCTTGAAGAGCTGGTTAATCTGTTGCAATTGCTTGCGGAAGCGACCATTTTGAATAATGAAAGTGCAGCAGCCAACCAGCAGTTGCTGTTGCCTTCTGCTGCTTTTATGGAATGCGCCCGATATTTGATTAAATGCTCGCTGACTGCTTCTGCTGGTGCTGCTGGCAGCTCGTCTGCTTCTGGACCTATTATTCAGGGGCATGCGGAGCGGTTGGTTACACTTCTGTGCAGTGCCTGCGCCAAGGTTCGTATTTGTCTATACAATTCTACTACTGTGTTGAGTCTATCTGATAATCAATCGCTGAGTCTATCTGATAATCAATTGCTGAGTCTATCTGATAATCAATCGCTGAGTCTATCTGATAATCAATTGCTGAGTCTATCTGATAATCAATCGCTGAGTCTATCTGATAATCAATCGCTGAGTCTATCTGATAATCAATTGCTGAGTCTATCTGATAATCAATCGCTGAGTCTATCTGATAATCAATCGCTGAGTCTATCTGATAATCAATCGCTGAGTCTATCTGATAATCAATCGCTGAGTCTATCTGATAATCAATCGCTGAGTCTATCTGATAATCAATTGCTGAGTCTATCTGATAATCAATCGCTGAGTCTATCTGATAATCAATCGCTGAGTCTATCTGATAATCAATCGCTGAGTCTATCTGATAATCAATCGCTGAGTCTATCTGATAATCAATAGCTGAGTCTATCTGATAATCAATCGCTGAGTCTATCTGATAATCAATCGCTGAGTCTATCTGATAATCAATCGCTGAGTCTATCTGATAATCAATCGCTGAGTCTATCTGATAATCAATCGCTGAGTCTATCTGATAATCAATCGCTGAGTCTATCTGATAGTCAATTGCTGAGTTTATCTGATAGTCAACCGCTGAGTCTATCTGATAGTCAATTGCTGAGTCTATCTGATAGTCAATCGCTGAGTCTATCTGATAGTCAATCGCTGAGTCTATCTGATAATCAATCGCTGAGTCTATCTGAGAATCTTAATAAATCACGCTTGAAATTCCTAAATAAATGATTGATATTAGTAGTCTAGTATCGGATGTTAAAAGTACTCTATAATCAAACTATTAACCAACAACCCCACAGATCCTGACGGACTCAAACCTGTCCAGTTTGGTGCCTTGCGCTTGTCTTAATTGGCTGCAATTAATCAGTCTGACAAGCAGTTGCAGTAACTCCAACCTGCCAGTCCAAGCTCTACTGGAATCTCTTAGTAGAAGCCTCCAACTTGGCCAGCCACTTCACTGCGCACTGGCCGCAAAACAACTGCGATCAACTATGAGTCTTGGCAGAGCTGAAATCGATTCTCAATTAAGATTGCTACTCTCTATTGATAGTGTCAATAGTAGTAGCAGTGGTATTAGTCTGAACAACACTGCAACAACAGAATTCGATTTTGATTGGCCGCCCAACTCTGCCGAATGGCTGCCAAGCGAGTTAGTAGATCAGATTGGTCAGTTTTATTGCAGTTTATCACCGTTGGCCAGCATAGGCTTTGGTCTGACCAGTTCGATTGGGTTGGATGAATTCCTATCAGCCTGGCTGACTGACATGTCTCCGGTGTTGGCTGGTCCAATGCTCAGTGCCACTTTGACTATGGAGCCATCGGAATTAACCAGCTTGGCCAATCAGCTGTCTCCCGAACAGCTGTCTATGGCCCTAACCTACTGGCTAGAGCCTCTGTCTAGCAGAGCTGCCAACAAGCACCCGGCTGCTAATGCACTTTTAACTCAGCTTACTCAACGATTGGACACTTGGCTATCCAGCCTAGTAGAGTCATTGTTCTCGTCAGCTGACGGTCTGACTAGAATTCGACCAGCTTTACATTTAATCAGTAGTAATCAGTCATCGGATCGACAATTTCCCGCTAGGAACTCTCTGCGTCCTCTACTGCTCCAGTTGTTATTTAAACGGTGCGAATTTGAACTGAATCAATATTCGGACTCGAAATTGTCCAACTCTACAACTAGCAGCTGTCTAGCTCAGAGATTAGCGGATTTAGCTGATTTGCTTGACAATTTACTGGCTAAAGGTACTGAGTTAGGGCATGAGCTGCTCCAATTGCAATGCAGCATTGCTCAATTGATTGTCAACTGTTTAGCTAGCGACTTGAGTATGGACTCCGGCGGTACAGCACCCTGGCCGAAGTGTTTCAACTCCGGCGCCTCCTACAAGCCTGTCGCTATCTCCGCAGTTGAAGCCTTAGCCAATATTTCCGCTAGCAGTGAAAGTGCCGCTGTTCTCCTGTCTCCATTAGCTGATCAGTTCATTGACCTGGCTGATAGAGTCTGGCCTAGCGATTGGCGCCCCGATGCGGTTGGGGCATTGTTGCCGTCATGTTGGACAGACTACAAGCGCTGGTTGGTAAGCTTCGGTCCGCCAGAGTTCACTTTGCCTGCCGATCGACTGGTTGCAACTGGTAAATCTTTTAACCGGCTGCTATCGCTGGCTTCTTGCACTCTTAGTTCTAAACTTATCGCCTTAGCTGGTCAAACCGGACACATTGACGAGCTGCGACTCTTCCTGATCTGCGCCTGTTGGCTGTCGCAATCGTTTGCTAATCTGGTTAATCAGAGAATTCCTAATAATGAAATTATTTATGCCGATATTTTCAGCTTGTTTAATCGTTGGCTGCAACAGCAGTCTGATGAGAATGAGGATACAACCAATAGTGATGATGGAGGAGAAGGCGATGCGGTTGTCCAGCTTCATTTGGCAGCTTTTGTTGATGTTGCGTTTGGCAATAAACGCGGTGAATTTGGCGATAAACTGCGCGAAAGATTTCTTAGTTTTGTGGCTTGCTCAGTGGCTGAGATTGATCGGTTGCTTCATGTCGGAGGTCGCGACTTCGAAGCTCTGGTGAGTTGTGCTCTTCACTTCTTCAGGCCATCGATACAATGTTTGCTTAATCCTTTCATCTTGGCTGCTGATCCTCTCACTTGGCCCCTAATCCTTTCATTTTGGCTGCTAATCCCCTCACTTGGCCCCTAATCCTTTCATCTTGCCTGATGATCCCCTCACTTGGCCCCTAATCCTTTCATCTTGGCTGCTAATCCTTTCATTTTGGCTGCTAATCCTTTCATTTTTGCTGCTAATCCTTTCATTTTGGCTGCTAATCCCCTCACTTGGCCCCTAATCCTTTCATCTTGGCTGCTGATCCCCTCACTTGGCCCCTAATCCTTTCATTTTGACTGCTAATCCTTTCATTTTGGCTGCTAATCCTTTCATTTTGGCTGCTAATCCTTTCATTTTAGCTGCTAATCCCCTCACTTGGCCCCTAATCCTTTCATCTTGGCTGCTGATCCCCTTACTTGGCCCCTAATCCTTTCATCTTGGCTGCTGATCCCCTCACTTGGCCCCTAATCCTTTCATCTTGGCTGCTAATCCCCTCACTTGGCCCCTAATCCTTTCATCTTAGCTGCTAATCCCCTCACTTTGCCCCTAATCCTTTCATCTTGGCTGCTAATCCCCTCACTTGGTCCCTAATCCTTTCATCTTGGCTGCTGATCCCCTCACTTGGCCCCTAATCCTTTCATCTTGGCTGCTGATCCCCTCACTTGGCCCCTAATCTTTTCATCTTGGCTGCTAATCCCCTCACTTGGCCCCTAATCCTTTCATCTTGGCTGCTGATCCCCTCACTTGGCCCCTAATTCTTTCATCTTGGCTGCTAATCCTCTCACTTGTCTCTTCCTCTTTTCCGTTTAATCCCCATTCTCCCTAGTCTACTAGTCTTTCGACTTATTTTGATTTGCGATTAGTCTTCAGCTACTTATCTTGCAAACCCCAGGTGGCCTGTACGCCCTCAGTCCTGGACACCCTGGCTGCCGGAGACTTCACCGACCACCGCCTAGCCGACGACACAGTCTGCCGACTTCTAGCTGGCTTGTCGGCAACTGGCAGTGAAGCCCGACCAATATTCGGTCGCAGGCTTCGCCTGGCCTCCGCAGTGCTGAGTAGCGAGCGCTACAGTCACGAGTGGCCGGTAGTGCATTCGGCTATTGAAGCTCAGATCAGTGTCGATACGGAATTCCTACTGGACACTGGCGAGGCTCTGGTTGGCTGCGATCAGATCGAACGCATAGCTGACAATGCCACCGTGTTAGCCTGTCTGCAGTCGGCCGTGTCTAGATCTGATCTATCAAAATCCCAATGGGATTTCGCTTTGTGCTCGCTGACAGCTTGGCTGGCCGCGGCCGCTTCGCTGTCTGTGGATCAGCTGACTCGGCTGTCGGCGAGGCATCCGGCCTGGCGGCTGCTGTGCCGAGCCTGTCGGGTTGCCGCTGTGGCGGCCGACCGTTTGACTCCGGGTTCCGGCGGGTGCGGCTCAGCTTTGAGCAGCGTCAGATCCGAATGGCTGGAGTTCTTTGCCCCGCATCTGCTGGAGAGTCAGCTGGCTCTGTTTAATTTGACTGTCGATTTGAATGGCTTCGCCAGGTGCGGCTGGGAGATGGGATTCTAGGAATTGGGGGATTTGGAAGTTTGAAAAACTTTTAGATTAAGTAGGCTTGGGAGAAAAGCAACTTTGAGATTTATGGAGTTTTGGGGATAAAAGAGACGGTTGGGGATTTGAAATTCTTGAGGATTAGGGAGGTTTAGGGGATTGGGGAGGTTCGAGGATTAGGGAGGTTTAGGGGATTGGGGAGGTTCGAGGATTAGGGAGGTTTGGGGATTAGAGTCTTGAGGATTAGGGAGGTTTGGGGCTTAGACAGTCTTGAGGATTAGGGAGGTTTGGGGATTAGAGAGTCTTGAGGATTAGGGAGGTTTGGGGATTAGAGAGTCTTGAGGATTAGGGAGGTTTGGGGATTAGACAGTCTTGAGGATTAGGGAGGTTTGGGGATTAGAGAGTCTTGAGGATTAGGGAGGTTTGGGGATTAGAGAGTCTTGAGGATTAGGGAGGTTTAGGGGATTGGGGAGGTTCGAGGATTAGGGAGGTTTGGGGATTAGAGTCTTGAGGATTAGGGAGGTTTGGGGCTTAGACAGTCTTGAGGATTAGGGAGGTTTGGGGATTAGAGAGTCTTGAGGATTAGGGAGGTTTGGGGATTAGAGAGTCTTGAGGATTAGGGAGGTTTGGGGATTAGACAGTCTTGAGGATTAGGGAGGTTTGGGGATTAGAGAGTCTTGAGGATTAGGGAGGTTTGGGGATTAGAGAGTCTTGAGGATTAGGGAGGTTTGGGGATTAGAGAGTCTTGAGGATTAGGGAGGTTTGGGGATTAGAGTCTTGAGGATTAGGGAGGTTTGGGGCTTAGACAGTCTTGAGGATTAGGGAGGTTTGGGGATTAGAGAGTCTTGAGGATTAGGGAGGTTTGGGGATTAGAGAGTCTTGAGGATTAGGGAGGTTTGGGGATTAGAGTCTTGAGGATTAGGGAGGTTTGGGGATTAGAGTCTTGAGGATTAGGAAGGTTTGGGGATTAGGGAGTCTTGAGGATTAGGGAGGTTTGGGGATTAGAGAGTCTTGAGGATTAGGGAGGTTTGGGGATTAGAGAGTCTTGAGGATTAGGGAGGTTTGGGGATTAGAGAGTCTTGAGGATTAGGGAGGTTTGGGGATTAGAGTCTTGAGGATTAGGGAGGTTTGGGGATTAGAGAGTCTTGAGGATTAGGGAGGTTTGGGGATTAGAGAGTCTTGAGGATTAGGGAGGTTTGGGGATTAGAGTCTTGAGGATTAGGAAGGTTTGGGGATTAGAGTCTTGAGGATTAGGGAGGTTTGGGGCTTAGGGAGTCTTGAGGATTAGGGAGGTTTGGGGATTAGAGAGTCTTGAGGATTAGGGAGGTTTGGGGATTAGAGAGTCTTGAGGATTAGGGAGGTTTGGGGATTAGACAGTCTTGAGGATTAGGGAGGTTTGGGGATTAGAGAGTCTTGAGGATTAGGGAGGTTTGGGGATTAGTGAGTCTTGAGGATTAGGGAGGTTTGGGGATTAGAGAGTCTTGAGGATTAGGGAGGTTTGGGGATTAGAGAGTCTTGAGGATTAGGGAGGTTTGGGGATTAGAGAGTCTTGAGGATTAGGGAGGTTTGGGGATTAGAGAGTCTTGAGGATTAGGGAGGTTTGGGGATTAGAGTCTTGAGGATTAGGGAGGTTTGGGGCTTAGGGAGTCTTGAGGATTAGGGAGGTTTGGGGCTTAGGGAGTCTTGAGGATTAGGGAGGTTTGGGGATTAGGGAGTCTTGAGGATTAGGGAGGTTTGAGGATTAAGGAGGTTCGAGGATTAAGGAGGTTTTGTGGATTATGGAGTTTCGGAATTAAAGAGTTCTGTAAATTAGGTAGTTTGGAGTTCATAAAGTTTTTTTTCCTTTTTTATAGATCTTTTATAGATCGAGAGATATAAAAGGTATTTGGTATTGAGTAGCTGATAGGCATGAATAGACTGGTGAGTTACATAGCATTCAGAGTTTGTGAAAGCTTAAATTCTAGAACTGAGAGCTTTAAACCAGACTCAGAAAAATTCTGCGGGCAATTTTGAATCTATTGAATTGTTTAGCATCCCAAATCCCTACTGAAACCAACCTAACTCCGCAGAGACAGCCTGTTAGCCCGGCTGTGCCTCGCCCTGTCCTCCTGCCCGCCGCCGGTGCTGCTGGCGCATCGATTTCCGCCGGAGCTTCGTGCGGACGACGCCACCCTGCTGGCCAGCGGCCTGACCCCGGCGCTGCAGACTCTGCTGAATCGGGCCAGCCGGTTGGCCTTCGATCCTCTGCAGCCAGCCCCCGTGTCGGCTGCCTTCGCCCAGCTGATTGTCGCCTCTCTGCCCACTGTCGCTGAGGGAGTCGCTACCGCAGCCGGCGCGGCCTTCTCGTCTGCTGGCGAGTTCGGACAGGTAAGGTTATCTACTGTCTATCGAGTTCATAGCGAACTTTTCCAACAGTACTCTTTTTACTTAAAAATTCGGCTTAAAATTAAAGTGCGTGTGTACTTGAATCAAAGTGTGCGTGTACTTGACTCAAGGTGCGCGTGTACTTGAATCAAAGTGCGCGTGTCCTTGAGCAAAGTGCGCATGTACTTAATTAAGTTGCGCGTGTACTTGAATCAAAGTGCTCGTGTAGTTAAAATAAAAATAACACGCTTGCCTAAATTACCTCAAAGCATATTAACAATTACTTTGACAGAAGTACAAACAAGTGTGCAAAAAGTACATCAATCCACATCCTACGCGCAGGACTCCGCCTCCGACGCCGCGGCCGCCTCCGCCCCCGTGCCCTACTGCCTTCACGAGCGCCTCAGCCAATTCGCAGTGCCCGTCCCGGACCCGCTCTACTCCAGGCTGCTCTCTGCTGAGCCCGTCAGCGGCGCTTCCTGGCTGACTTCGCCCGGCGAATCCCGCCGCGCGGCCAGCCAGCTGTTGAACGGCTTGACGCTGCTACATCTTGTCCGGCTGGCCCGGCCGGCCGAGCTGCGGGCTCGCCTGGCCGAGTGGCTGAGCAGCAGCGGCTACTTCAATCAGCTGCTACTGATTGCCTGCCCACTGCTGCCGGCCAATCCCGCTGCGCCTGCCATGTTGCAGCCGCTGGGCGCTGACTGCGGCTCTTCTATTGGCTGGCGTTGTTACTATGGCAACGATGGTTTAGATCCGTCTAGCCTGGCCTTGGACCTGCTGGTGCTCACTCTGCGCCACGTGCCCGCCATGTTTCGCGATTGGCGCACCGGACTGACTGACAGGCGATTGGCAGGCGCTATTGACAAGTACGTCAGGAAGTGGGTGTCGCCCGTCCTGTGCCAGCACGAGCTGCGGCTGGTGCAGTCCGCCGCCGCCACCGCCTTCGGTTCGTCGGCAGCCAACGGAGCGGCTGAGGCGCGCGAATTGACAGTGAAAGCCAGGCCTGCCGCTCGGGAGATTGTGGCGTCCTATCAGGTGAGGACAGACGGACAGACAGACAGACACTAAGACCGACAGACAGACAAACAGACAGACAGACAGACAGACAGACAGACAGGCAGACGGACAGGCAGACAGACACTAAGACCGACAGACAGACAGACAGACAGACAGACAGACAGACAGACAGACAGACAGACACTAAGACCGACAGACAGGCAGACAGACAGACAGACAGACAGACAGACAGACACTAAGACCGACAGACAGGCAGACAGACAGACAGACAGACAGACAGACAGACAGACACTAAGACCGACAGACAGACAGACAGACAGACAGACAGGCAGACAGGCAAGCAGACAGACAGACAGACACTAAGACAGACAGACACAGACACAGGCTCCAAGGTAGACAGACAATAACTATCAGCTAATGACACCCTACCAATGAACACCGCTTCCACCCCAGGTGACGGACGAGCACTCGGCCGAGTTGCTAATCACTTTACCAGCGGATTATCCACTCGGCCATCCCAGCGTAGAGATCAGCAAGCGAGTCGGCATCCCTAGCAACGATTGGCGCCGTTGGCAACTGCAGATGGCCGCCTTCCTGCGCAGTCAGAATGGCTCCCTATTGGACGGCATCGAGCTGTGGAAACGAAATGTTGATAAAAAGTTCGAAGGCGTTGAAGACTGCATGATCTGCTACAGTATTCTGCACGGCTCCAACTACAGACTGCCGGATCTGCAGTGCCGGGTGTGCCGCAAGCGGTTCCACCGGGCCTGCATGCGGCAATGGTTCGAGACCTCGCAGAATCCCACTTGTCCGCTGTGTCGGAACACCTTCGATTTTATTACTAGTAACAGGTCTTGAGGCCTGGGCGGAATCGCCTATCAGACAGATCAATAAGCCTACCCTCAGACTTCCATAAACCCTACCTGAGAATCGCCCCTCAGACTACCATAAACCCTACCTGAGAATCGCCCATCAGACTATCATAAACCCTATTTGAGAATTTCTATCAGACTACCATAAAACCTACCTGAGAATCGTCCATCAGACTACCATAAAACCTACCTGAGAATCGCCCTCAGACTACTATAAACCCTACCTGAAAATCGCCTATCAGACTACCATAAATCCTACCTGAAAATCGCCCATCAGACTACCATAAATCCTACCTGAAAATCGCCCATCAGACTACCATAAATCCTACCTGAAAATCGCCCATCAGACTTCCATAAACCCTACCTGAGAATCGCCCCTCAGACTTCCATAAACCCTACCTGAGAATCGCCCTCAGACTACTATAAACCCTACCTGAAAATCGCCCATCAGACTACCATAAACCCTACCTGAGAATTTCTATCAGACTACCATAAAACCTACCTGAAAATCGCCCATCAGACTACCATAAACCCTACCTGAAAATCGCCCATCAGACTACCATAAACCCTACCTGAGAATTTCTATCAGACTACCATAAAACCTACCTGAAAATCGCCCATCAGACTACCATAAACCCTACCTGAAAATCGCCCATCAGACTACCATAAACCCTACCTGAGAATTTCTATCAGACTACCATAAACCCTACCTGAAAATCGCCCATCAGACTACCATAAACCCTACCTGAGAATTTCTATCAGACTACCATAAAACCTACCTGAAAATCGCCCATCAGACTATCATAAACTCTACCTGAGAATTTCTATCAGACCACCATAAAACCTACCTGAGAATCGCCCATCAGACTACCATAAACCCTACCTGAAAATCTCCCTTAGTCTACCATAAAACCTACCTGAGAATTAAAATAAAATAAAGAATTATGGGTGGCAGGGCGCTTTTTAGGCTGCGTTATTTTGTCCATGCCTAATATGAATACTGTCAGGCAAAATTTTGCACTCTCCATTGTAAAACATGCACAGCAACAACTATGAGCGAATATGAAATCTATTACTATAAAAGCCGAAAAAATATATTGCATTGAGCCTTGGTGAAGTGAATATTACATAAAATATGCATTGAAAAATAAACTTTTCTTCATATATGAAGCAAAAAGTTCACTGCTCTGTTATTCGTTGCTTTTATTTTGTTGCTTTTAGACAGAAAATATAGTTAATGCCGATGAAATCTGTAACATATGCCTAGATTTGCATGATTTTTTATTCATTTAAACAGAATCAGATAGGTGTGGGATTTCCATGTTAAAAGAATCCCTAATTATGGGTGGGATTTCCTTGTTAAAAGAGTCCCCAATTAGGTGTGGGATTTCCTTGTTAAAAGAGTCCCTAATTAGGTGTGGATTTCCTTGTTAAAAGAGTCCCTAATTAGGTGTGGGATTTCCGTGTTGAAAGAGTCCCTAATTAGGTGTGGGATTTCCGTGTTAAAAGAGTCCCTAATTAGGTGTGGATTTCCTTGTTAAAAGAGTCCCTAATTAGGTGTGGGATTTCCGTGTTAAAAGAGTCCCTAATTAGGTGTGGGATTTCCGTGTTAAAAGAATCCCTAATTAGGTTTGGGATTTCCGTGTTAAAAGAATCCCTAATTAGGTGTGGGATTTCCGTGTTAAAAGAATCCCCAAATAGGTTTGGGATTTCCGTGTTAAAAGAATCCTTATTAGGTGTGGGATTTCCATGTTAAAAGAATCCCTAATTATGGGTGGGATTTCCGTGTTAAAAGAATCCCCAAATAGGTTTGGGATTTCCGTGTTAAAAGAATCCTTATTAGGTGTGGGATTTCCATGTTAAAAGAATCCCTAATTATGGGTGGGATTTCCTTGTTAAAAGAGTCCCCAATTAGGTGTGGGATTTCCTTGTTAAAAGAGTCCCTAATTAGGTGTGGATTTCCTTGTTAAAAGAGTCCCTAATTAGGTGTGGGATTTCCGTGTTGAAAGAGTCCCTAATTAGGTGTGGGATTTACGTGTTAAAAGAGTCCCTAATTAGGTGTGGATTTCCTTGTTAAAAGAGTCCCTAATTAGGTGTGGATTTCCATCTTAAAAGATTCCCTAATTAGGTGTGGGATTTCCTTGTTTAAAGAATCCTTAATTAGGTGTGGGATTTCCTTGTTTAAAAGAATCTAATTAGGTTTGGTGATTTCCGTCTTAAAGGAATCCCTAATCAGGTGTCGGATTCCCACATACAAAGAGTCAGTTAAGTGTGGAATTTGCACCCAAAAAATCCTCATTTTGCTCTAATATACTCAGGCAGATCCCAGCACCGGTGAGGAATCGGTCCCGGACTCGAGCCCCGCAATCGCAGATCGCGTGTCGGTCTGGAACAGCCGCTCCCATGCGGCCTTTGCCGAGCAGGCGCGCAATCCGTTCTCCTCGCGATTCGCTGCCATCGAAAGCTCTTCGTCAGCCGCGGGACGACGGCGAGATCCCGGCTACGGAAAGCCACCGGAAGGATCTCGAACAGAGGCCAGGGGATTTGCTGCGCACGATAGGATTAGCGCCGAGATTACTGAACTGTGCGAATTGATCAAACAGATTGGCCGGCGGGTTGTGCTCAGCGATGGGAAACAGGTGACATTTTACAGGGCGTTAATTTCGGCTTAGGATTTCAATATGGTATTGCAATTTAAATTAAGAATCGAAATTGAATGGGGGATGATTGGCGAGGGGAAGAAGTTTGGGGAGATTGGCAGATTAGGAAGAATGGGAATTCGGGAAGATTGGGGATTTGGGGAAGAATGGAGGTTAGGGAAGAATAAGGATTAGGAAAGCAAGGGGATGAGGGAAGATAGGAGATTAGCGAATAATGGGGATTAGCGAAGAAATGGTGTTTGTGGAAGAATGGGGATTAGCGAATAATGGGGATTAGCGAAGAAATGGTGCTTGTGGAAGAATGGGGATTAGCGAAAATGGGGATTAAGGAAGAATGAGGATTAGCGAATAATGGGGATTAGCGAAGAATGGTGCTTGTGGAAGAATGGGGATTAGCGAAGAATGGTGCTTGTGGAAGAATGGGGATTAGCGAAGAAATGGTGTTTGTGGAAGAATGGGGATTAGCGAATAATGGGGATTAGCGAAGAAATGGTGATTGTGGAAGAATGGGGATTAGCGAATAATGGGGATTAGCGAAGAAATGGTGATTGTGGAAGAATGGGGATTAGCGAAGAATGGTGCTTGTGGAAGAATGGGGATTAGCGAATAATGGGGATTAGCGAAGAAATGGTGATTGTGGAAGAATGGGGATTAGCGAAGAAATGGTGTTTGTGGAAGAATGGGGATTAGCGAATAATGGGCATTAGCGAAGAAATGGTGATTGTGGAAGAATGGGCATTAGCGAAGAAATGGTGTTTGTGGAAGAATGGGGATTAGCGAATAATGGGCATTAGCGAAGAAATGGTGATTGTGGAAGAATGGGGATTAGCGAAGAAATGGTGTTTGTGGAAGAATGGGGATTAGCGAATAATGGGCATTAGCGAAGAAATGGTGATTGTGGAAGAATGGGGATTAGCGAAGAATGGTGCTTTTGGAAGAATGGGGATTAGCGAATAATGGTGCTTGTGGAAGAATGGGGATTAGCGAATAATGGTGCTTGTGGAAGAATGGGGATTAGCGAATAATGGTGCTTGTGGAAGAATGGGGATTAGCGAATAATGGTGCTTGTGGAAGAATGGGGATTAGCGAAGAATGGTGCTTGTGGAAGAATGGGGATTAGCGAAGAATGGTGCTTGTGGAAGAATGGGGATTAGCGAAGAATGGTGCTTGTGGAAGAATGGGGATTAGCGAATAATGGTGCTTGTGGAAGAATGGGGGTTAGCGAAGAATGGTGCTTGTGGAAGAATGGGGATTAGCGAAGAATGGTGCTTGTGGAAGAATGGGGATTAGCGAAGAATGGTGCTTGTGGAAGAATGGGGATTAGCGAAGAATGGTGCTTGTGGAAGAATGGGGATTAGCGAATAATGGTGCTTGTGGAAGAATGGGGATTAGCGAAGAATGGTGCTTGTGGAAGAATGGGGATTAGCGAAGAATGGTGCTTGTGGAAGAATGGGGATTAGCGAAGAATGGTGCTTGTGGAAGAATGGGGATTAGCGAATAATGGTGCTTGTGGAAAAATGGGGATTAGCGAATAATGGTGCTTGTGGAAGAATGGGGATTAGCGAAGAAAGGTGCTTGTGGAAGAATGGGGATTAGCGAATAATGGTGCTTGTGGAAGAATGGGGATTAGCGAATAATGGTGCTTGTGGAAGAATGGGGATTAGCGAAGAAAGGTGCTTGTGGAAGAATGGGGATTAGCGAATAATGGTGCTTGTGGAAGAATGGGGATTAGCGAAGAATGGTGCTTGTGGAAGAATGGGGATTAGCGAAGAATGGTGCTTGTGGAAGAATGGGGATTAGCGAATAATGGTGCTTGTGGAAGAATGGGGATTAGCGAATAATGGTGCTTGTGGAAGAATGGGGATTAGCGAAGAATGGTGCTTGTGGAAGAATGGGGATTAGCGAATAATGGTGCTTGTGGAAGAATGGGGATTAGCGAAGAATGGTGCTTGTGGAAGAATGGGGATTAGCGAATAATGGTGCTTGTGGAAGAATGGGGATTAGCGAATAATGGTGCTTGTGGAAGAATGGGGATTAGCGAATAATGGTGCTTGTGGAAGAATGGGGATTAGCGAAGAATGGTGCTTGTGGAAGAATGGGGATTAGCGAATAATGGTGCTTGTGGAAGAATGGGGATTAGCGAATAATGGTGCTTGTGGAAGAATGGGGATTAGCGAATAATGGTGCTTGTGGAAGAATGGGGATTAGCGAAGAATGGTGCTTGTGGAAGAATGGGGATTAGCGAATAATGGTGCTTGTGGAAGAATGGGGATTAGCGAATAATGGTGCTTGTGGAAGAATGGGGATTAGCGAAGAATGGTGCTTGTGGAAGAATGGGGATTAGCGAATAATGGTGCTTGTGGAAGAATGGGGATTAGCGAATAATGGTGCTTGTGGAAGAATGGGGATTAGCGAATAATGGTGCTTGTGGAAGAATGGGGATTAGCGAAGAATGGTGCTTGTGGAAGAATGGGGATTAGCGAATAATGGTGCTTGTGGAAGAATGGGGATTAGCGAATAATGGTGCTTGTGGAAGAATGGGGATTAGCGAATAATGGTGCTTGTGGAAGAATGGGGATTAGCGAATAATGGTGCTTGTGGAAGAATGGGGATTAGCGAAGAATGGTGCTTGTGGAAGAATGGGGATTAGCGAATAATGGTGCTTGTGGAAGAATGGGGATTAGCGAAGAATGGTGCTTGTGGAAGAATGGGGATTAGGTAAGAATGCAGATTAAGAAAAATAAAAGCCAAATGCACAGCTGTCAAGTAGCGCCTCTCATCGCCTTACTAAGCAGTCCCAAACTCACCGCAGACTTGGCAGACCACATTCGGCGAGTTGTTCTCAGTGTACGAGCGAATCTCCAACAAGGTGGTGGGCGTCCTGCTGCGGGCCAGGAAGCACGGCCTGGTGGACTTCCAAGGCGAGATGCTGTTCCAAGGCCGGGACGCCGCAGTGGCTGTCACCCTGCTGAAGGATCCCACTGATGACGGTCAACTGCTGCTGAGACCGTGTGATATGCACAGGGCTGACTAACCTACCTAGGGTCGCTAGTAGGCGTGCGACAGTATTTTACTTAGCTATTTCTGTTTTCTGTAGTTTTCGTGTCTTCATTCTCTAATGGATTTTTTGTTAAAGTTGCAATTATTTGTATAACCAAATAAACTGCTGGGAATGACCTCCTTCTAGTCTTCCGTGTTTTCACTGCAAATTGTAATTTACTGCTTTCAGGTTTTTTTTTACTTCACTAGTTCACTGACTGACTGACTGACTGACTGACTGACTGACTGACTGACTGACTGACTGACTGACTGACTGACTGACTGACTGACTGACTGACTGACTGACTGACTGACTGACTGACTGACTGACTGACTGACTGACTGACTGACTGACTGACTGACTGACTGACTGACTGACTGACTGACTGACTGACTGACTGACTGACTGACTGACTGACTGACTGACTGACTGACTGACTGACTGACTGACTGACTGACTGACTGACTGACTGACTGACTGACTGACTGACTGACTGACTGACTGACTGACTGACTGACTGACTGACTGACTGACTGACTGACTGACTGACTGACTGACTGACTGACTGACTGACTGACTGACTGACTGACTGACTGACTGACTGACTGACTGACTGACTGACTGACTGACTGACTGACTGACTGACTCACTGACTGACTGACTGACTGACTGACTGACTCACTGACTGACTGACTCACTGACTGACTGACTGACTGACTGACTGACTGACTGACTGACTGACTGACTGACTGCCTGACTGACTGACTGACTGACTGACTGACTGACTGACTGACTGACTGACTGACTGACTGACTGACTGACTGACTGACTGACTGACTGACTGACTGCCTGACTGACTGACTGACTGACTGACTGACTGACTGACTGACTGACTGACTGACTGACTGACTGACTGACTGACTGACTGACTGACTGACTGACTGACTGACTGACTGACTGACTGACTGACTCACTGACTGACTGACTCACTGACTCACTGACTGACTGACTGACTGACTGACTGACTGACTGACTGACTGACTGCCTGACTGACTGACTGACTGACTGACTGACTGACTGACTGACTGACTGACTGACTGACTGACTGACTGACTGACTGACTGACTGCCTGACTGACTGACTGACTGACTGACTGACTGACTGACTGACTGACTGACTGACTGACTGACTCACTGACTGACTGACTGACTGACTGACTGACTGACTGACTGACTGACTCACTGACTGAGCTCACTTCTTGTCCTTGTTGGCAAGCAATCGCCTGTTGATTTCCATCGGCTCCGGAACCGAAGCCAGTGCTGCGGCATGATCGCCTAGCAATGGCTCAAAGCCAAAGGCGGCTCTAAAGATAAATGGAGGCATATGAACTAACATTGTCTGCTACAGTATAGAAATATGCTTTATAAAATATACTTGATTCTCTATAAACTTTATTACTTTCATATTTTACCTGCACGGCGAGAAGCCTGTCACCGAATGTCGGCGGCTGTTGTATGCGAGTTGAACATCATTCAGCATGGAATCCCAGTTAGTTGGTTCCTCAGAATCACACCGCTTTCTCAGTAGATTAATGCACGTTTGGTTGAGGCGCTCAGTTTGACCGTTTGTCTGGAGAAAATTAGTGATCTACTCGTACTTAAAAAATGATGCACCACTGCTACATAATATCAGAAGCATAAAACATTACTGTTAAGGTTACCTGTGGGTGGTAAGCACTGGTCACTCTTCTTTGCGTTCCTCCGGACTGCAGCAGGGCGTCCAAGACAGAGTTGCAAAACTCGCGTCCTTGATCGCTGAGAATGACCAATGGCCAGCCAAAAAGCGCGAAGATGCTTTTTAACTCGGCTGCGATAGTCAGCGCTTTGATGTTCGGCAACGCCCGAAAAATGGCAAATTTTGTAAACTTGCAGCATACAGTCAGGATATACTTCGAAGCGTTTGATGTGGTAGTCGGCATTGTGATGCAGTCCATGCACAAAAAGCCGAAGAGGCGCTCTGCATTCCTGTGAACTTCAATCGGATGCAGCTCCTTCTGCGCTGAAGAAAACTTCTTGTTGACCATTTCGCACCTCGCACACGCCTGAACCACAGCTTTGGCAATCGGTGTTACAGGTATATCGGCATAGTACCTTGCCGTGAAAAGACTCACGGTGCTGTTCACGCCAACATGGCTCCCTTGAGAATGAAGGCTCAAAACCTTTTCTTGCACTTCTTGCTCGGTAAACAGCACCTTGCGTCTGTCTTCGGGCCGCATGCGCTTACTGCCATCTTTATTTTTCACCATGTAATACAATGCTCCATCGTGAATGCTAAAATTTCTGCTCTTTTCCCTGATGCGCCTCTTCAAATTGCTTTTCTCTCTCGAGTTCAAGTCGACAGGAATTTGTGCGTAGTCGTTGTTCAGTACATAAAAGAATATTTGATTCAAAGTAGCCATTTGACAAGTAGAAAGTAAAGATAACCGCAAACAGACAATTACTCACAATATGTTTTATTTCACTGCTTATATATGACAATCAAATCCCTCGACAAATGCACAGAGACGAAAAATGATGCACAAGTCTGGCCAACCCTAAATTTAGCCCTCACAGGGCGCATGCAAATGTACGATGTACTAGATGGATGAACTCATCGAAAAAGTTGCGCAAGCTATAGGCTGCTCACGAGCTGGGCTTTCTAGAATCAGAGAAATGTAATTTATCTCTTATCTTCCAATTTTCTAAGATAATAATACTCCGGAGAGTCTAGCATGGCGGCGATCTGTAACCTTATCTTATGTCATGGTTCCTGATATCCGTGAGGGCGATTGTAAAATCGCGTAATTTTTTTGGTTGGATCGTCGGGCCGGAGATCCTTAACTCCGGAGAGCAGAAACCCTAACACCGGGCTCGAGGATTCTAGGAATGCTTGTGCGTGTTTTATTCAAGTCGAAAACTTTTTAATACTTTCAGTATGAATAGCTACGCCGAGTTTGTCGCGATTAGTACGGTGATTGATTGAATAAGACTGCTTGCGCCACGGTTCAAGCCTAGTGGTTGTTGTAGCCTAGTGGTTGTAGCCTAGTGGTTGTTGTAGCCTAGTGGTTGTAGCCTAGTGGTTGTAGCCTAGTGGTTGTTGTAGCCTAGTGGTTGTAGCCTAGTGGTTGTAGCCTAGTGGTTGTAGCCTAGTGGTTGTAGCCTAGTGGTTGTAGCCTAGTGGTTGTAGCCTAGTGGTTGTAGCCTAGTGGTTGTAGCCTAGTGGTTGTAGCCTAGTGGTTGTAGCCTAGTGGTTGTAGCCTAGTGGTTGTTGTAGCCTAGTGGTTGTAGCCTAGTGGTTGTAGCCTAGTGGTTGTAGCCTAGTGGTTGTTGTAGCCTAGTGGTTGTAGCCTAGTGGTTGTAGCCTAGTGGTTGTAGCCTAGTGGTTGTAGCCTAGTGGTTGTAGCCTAGTGGTTGTTGTAGCCTAGTGGTTGTAGCCTAGTGGTTGTAGCCTAGTGGTTGTAGCCTAGTGGTTGTAGCCTAGTGGCTGTAGCCTAGTGGTTGTTGTAGCCTAGTGGTTGTTGTAGCCTAGTGGTTGTAGCCTAGTGGTTGTAGCCTAGTGGTTGTAGCCTAGTGGTTGTAGCCTAGTGGTTGTTGTAGCCTAGTGGTTGTTGTAGCCTAGTGGTTGTAGCCTAGTGGTTGTAGCCTAGTGGTTGTAGCCTAGTGGTTGTAGCCTAGTGGTTGTAGCCTAGTGGTTGTAGCCTAGTGGTTGTAGCCTAGTGGTTGTAGCCTAGTGGTTGTAGCCTAGTGGTTGTAGCCTAGTGGTTGTAGCCTAGTGGTTGTTGTAGCCTAGTGGTTGTAGCCTAGTGGTTGTAGCCTAGTGGTTGTAGCCTAGTGGTTGTAGCCTAGTGGTTGTAGCCTAGTGGTTGTAGCCTACGCATAGCCTACGTTGTTTTGTGCCTACGCATGGGGGCGCGTATTCTGAGTAGCTCATATACTGTCCGTCAAAAGTTCCGGAACCCTGGCTACGATGTCTTCTAGCGGACATAATTTCAGTCCGTTTCAATTGTAACTTGATTCAAATGAAAGCTGCGGATCTCAGCTCCATGATGTGGTCAAGAAAAAGTTTATTCGAAGGAGCGCGTGTGAACAGGGAAAAGAGGAACAGAGAAAAAAAGTGAGGAAAAGACAAACAAGCAATTGTCTATGGTTGCTGAGTCTATGGAGCAAACACACATGGGAAGGAATCGGTTTGCGCGCAGTGTTCAGCCTGGCTAACATTAGTCTATGGCCAAAACTTGTGTTGAAATCAACAGGCTCTTATGGATTCTTGTGCAGTCAGCTTTCATGGGAGAGTCAATTGCTTGTGTGTCTTTTCCTCACTTTTTTTCTATAACCTTTATGTACATAACACTGGCCTGTTCACACGCGCTCCTTCGAATAAACTTTTTCTTGACCACATCATGGAGCTGAGATCCACAGCTTTCATTTGAATCAAGTTACAATTGAAACGGACTGAAATTATGTCCGCTAGAAGACATCGTAGCCAGGGTTCCGGAACTTTTGACGGACAGTATAGTTAGACCGGCATAGAGTTTTAAATCACCAATCCAAACAAAAATATTCTCATTAAGTTGTTTGCATGAAAATTTTAATAACAACTGTAAATTAATTTTGTTTTTTATTTTTTTACAATTTATTTGTTTTATTAATTAGCGTCATTTCAACCATTCGAATCATTCTAAGCCGTTAAAGCTACCCACCCGAACAGCGTCCATTTTTTTTGTTTTCGTATTTGTCATTTTAAGAATTCTATCGCTTAAATATTGTTTCAGACAACGGGAACTTTACCTACTACAGAGCGCATTCGCTTCATAGCGCCGACATCTGCAAGGTGTGCGGCTCGTTTGAATGTCCCTGCTGCCCAGACTACAATGATGCCGCGACGGTTGCAGACTTCGCCTATCTGGTAGTTTTGATAGTTGTTCAACTGACTTTCGTGCTGCGAAAGTCATTTTGACTAAACTGCTTTAGCTTACTCTAGCTCGTAATAGCCATAAAATATGTAGTTTTGTCTTTATAAATGTACTTTTGAATCAGGATATTAATATCCTTCGTGCCCACAGCACCAAGGGTAGCGTCTGCAAAACTTTTTCTGGTAGCCAAATATAGATGGTGCCACGCTGATCCATATGGGTTCATGCAGTCACAATGGGTGCAGTATCATCCATTATATCTCCAATGTAATTCCATCAGGAAAGTACATGTATTTGTTTAAAAAGATTGTCTTTAGTGAACACATTTCTAGTTGCGCCACGACCCCGAGGGTTCGATTCCGTCTGGAGGAGGTCGTTTTCGAGGTTATGAAGGCTAACCCCCCTCCCGGAAGTCTCTGATGTCCCTAATCAAGCCTCAACTGCTGAGTATCAAAGCTTAAGAAGATGTTTAATAAAACTTTATTTTAACAAGAATCGTGCTTTTCTCAGAAATTTCTCCCAAGTCAGATTTGAATTTTTGTCACGAATTCGAAAAACAATTTTTGTCGTGCCATTGTTTCTCAGCTTTGCCCGCGGTTTAATTAAATTGTTTTCTCTCAATAACGCGACACGTTAGTGTCAGTTTTACACGCAGTTTCCAGACTTTCTATTTAATTTCCGTTGGTAAAGCATTCGCTTTCCAGCTGTTCAATCGGAGTCGCAGAGCTGCTGGAGCTGCTCAAACTCGCTGGCGCTCAGCACTTTTGCGCTGAATGCGTAGCAGAGCATGACGCCGTTGAGGCAGTTGGCATCAACCAGCGATTGCCCCAGGCGAAGGCACTCGAACAGACTTGTCGAATAAGAGTTCGCCTCTGAGTAGGTATAGAAAACCGGAGCGATGGAGCCGTTGAAGAAGAATTGCTGATGCGCAGTTCTGTTGAATGTGAAACCAATAGAAATCTCTTTTTGCATGCCACCGGAGGGTAGAAATGATGGCGACAATGAGAACAGCACGGCATTGTTGTTGAGCACAGCTCCGTTGTAGATGTAGTCGTTGCTTTTAGCAAAAGTGTTTCCCGTGTTTCCGTTGCACTGCTGGAATCTGTGGTAGAACTGATAGCTGAAATAAAGATTATGTAAAGTAACTGTATTTTACGGATGAACTAAACTAGAATTGCAACATGTACTTTGAAAAAAAAGTGCAATACCCAATGCCAAAAGGGTGTCTGACTCTAGTAAACGCTGAGAATTCTTGGTTCATCGATAGAAAGTTCCAGAACCCGGGAGTCTCGGTGCTCAGGTAGGAGCTTGTTTCACCAGCAAAGTGGGCACCAGCTGCATCAATTGTCACATCGTGAGCCCTGAGACAGGACAGTCTCGGGTTGACCTCATTCTTCAGACCGCTCCGAGAGAACTTGTAGAACAGCTTCAGCTTGAGCTGTTTCACCAGGGGCTCAGAAGACTCTGCAGTGATAAATGCATAATCAATTTAAACAAAGTAAAAATTTCATTGGAGAGACGCAGAGCTGTCACGACAGCAGCCACCGAGCCGCTCACCGCAGTCTCCGCACAGCACATCGGTGTACTTGTAAGAGTCGCAGTCGCCGTCAGTCCATTGCTCGAGTTGGGAACACGCGTCTCCATGGTAACACTGGCGGGTGGCGATGTCGAAGTGGAATGCGTTGCAGGTGCGAAGTCGGGAGCAGGCGGCGGCGCACTGCAGCTTGTTGGCCAGGCGGTGCGGCAGCGGAGAGGCGGCCGCGGTGGGGCAGCGTCGGGTCTTTGTCGCTGCGAATTTCGGCAGCACCTCGGCGCTTGAAGTCGC
Organism: Macrostomum lignano; assembly: GCA_002269645.1. Lineage (NCBI taxonomy): Eukaryota > Metazoa > Platyhelminthes > Macrostomidae > Macrostomum > Macrostomum lignano. The sequence continues at coordinate 37,374 of NIVC01002746.1, forward strand.
CGCCAGCAGGCAGCTGAGCAGCAGGAGGCAGAGCACTCTCATTTGAATTTGTGGCTTCCAGCTCAGTTTGTGCCAGTACAAAAATTATTACCATGTGGCTTATAAGTTTAGTCAAGATAGGTTGTATCGATTTGAATTTAGCAATTATTTATTTAGCTGGCCCTGCTTTTATTGGTTGTCCAGTCAGCCAAGAGAATTTCAAAGGCTTCGTTTAAGATTAAATGGGCGCACCAGCTATTCGTCTGAATTGTTTTGTCACGTGCTTGACTGAGTTTTAATGTGCATTCATGTATTCAGTGTGACTTTGACATTGATTGATTCTTACATGTACCATGAAGTGAGTCTTGAACAAGAAACGAAACCTGAGCCTGTGCTTCAGACTAGAGATTTTTACGGGCAATTAAGGGGTAGGAGAGGTTCACCCTGACAATTTTTAGTCTGCGACGGAACAGAGTATCGCAAGCGCACGAAATTTAAGAAGACGCGTGCTACTCTTTGATGCGCAAACTTGTTGCTCAACCAAGAATCAAGTCCCCAGCCCTTCCGACCGTCTAGATATTCAACGATTCTGCCAGAAGGTCAAATACCTTGACAAGCCTCCTAACTTCATCATCACGTCGACCGAATGTGCAGCCTGCATCAGCTCTGACTTTATTGGTCACTGGCCCTCAACCAGGTAGAGCTTCTGGACCTTTAACAGGTGCGGCACCAGGTGACTATGGACAACCTGTTGCGAGTTTCTCTATAGTTTCGTTGATCAAGCCTCCACAGTAGACAAACCTCAACTGGTGGTCATCCTCTGAAAATCTTGCTCACCATGGACTTATCGTCGACCGTCAGCAGCGTCTGGCTTGAGACCGAGAGACGGTTAGAAAAATCCGTTTAATAGCTTAGAGTCATATCTAAAGTGAAGAAAATCTTTGAATAACGTTTAAAATAGTTAACTTTTTATTTATTAGAAATATCATTAATTTTAAATATTCCTTACTGTTCAAATAAAAATTGTGAGTTTCACAATGTTGCTAGGAGAGTGCAAGTGCTTACAGTACTTCTCATTGTTAATTTTTCCTGGCTGATATACAAAAAATAATTTTAGTGTTTAATTACTAATTTTAGTGTTTTAATCATAATAAATTGATTCAGATATTTAATTAGATAAGAAGAATGGGTGTAAGCAGGCATTATCGACTCTGCATGGTTTAACAAAATATAGTCGTAGTGCAACGACAGATTATAGTTAAAATAATTTTTAGAAAAGCAGAGATATTAACTTCTACTTGAGTACTACGAAGAAATAGTAGTACTCAGGTTAGTATAGTAGTAATAGTAGTACTACTACCATTTCTAATGGTAGTTGGATGTTAAAATGTAAAAAAAATATTCGTTTCACTTGAGTTAACCGTGGTGCTTCATCTGTGATTTAGCTACTGCTGAGCCAGTAGTTAGTGCAGAGCTGATCCAGATGCTGAAACTCGCTCAGGTTCAGCGCTTTATCGCTGAACCCGAAGCAGTGCATCGTGCCGTTGAGGTTCTGGCTACCAGATCCAGCCTTGCCCAGAGTTAGACATTCGAAGAAACGAGAGTACATGGACAAATCATTTCCTGATGTCATCGCTTGAACATGGTCCACAAATGCAGTTGAGCCTTTTGAATAAAAGTGCGATGGTGCAACACGTTAAAGCATATCCAGCTGTGATGGTCGCTCGCCTCCCATCGGTAGGCAAAACTGCGGCCGAGTGGCCGATTAGTCCAGTAATCGATGATTCGGTTTTCCAAGCCCCGAAACCTCGAAGGGCGAGGCAAAAGAGCACAATGGAACCCCTGGAAAGCTATTAGATAGGCGAACAGAAGCAGCTTTAAGATAATTATTCAACTGTCAAGTCAATTTGAATAGCCGAATCTAATAAAGCCCCTTTTCATTCCAGTCAGTAGCGACACCCCGCCGCAGGCACAATGGCGACTAAACCGGCTGGGAAAAGCAAACTGAGCAGCGGCCAGCTTAGAGAACAACGCGGCACGCGGCATCTTCTGGCGCACCCTGAGGGAGAAAACGTGAGGCCCACCTACAGACTCCTATTCAACCCGAAGCTGCCCAAGAAGGCGAGATCAACCCCAAGCTGCCTGACAACCGAGAGAAACAGAGGACTGTTTAATCATTCATAGACAGAGTTAAGAGACGGAAAATTAAGCTCTTTTTCTATAATCTTTCTATCCCAAATTCTATCTAACTCAACACATAGATTTGCGAAACCCCGAGTAATCTCTAACCCTCACACTTAGCAACCTACTAGAACTAACTGAATTCATGTACAACTAGGGGACTGAGTCCCAGATTTTTATTGCTTAAAACCCCCCGCCGTTGCTAACCACGCGAAGACACCCCACCGGCGGCGGGGGAGGTCAAAAATGCTAATTGGTATAAATAGACGCTCATCTCAAACTGGAGCGGCGCTTCGTTTTTCTTGCGCAGTTTTCGATCTCGAATTGTTCCCTTTGAATTGGCCTCTGGATTATCCAGTTGGCACAAATCTAAGTCTTCAATACAGTTATTTGTCTTAATTGTCACGCAGAGCAAATCCGAGAAAGAGTCAAACTCAGCTTCAGATACTAGGAGATCCCGTCAGTTTATACGGTTTTCTCTGACGGCCTGATGAGAGAAATTAGAGCTTTACGAACCTTAGACCGCTAGACATCTATCTTAAGAAAGTGAGAACACCAACTCAAAGGCTCCAGAAAAAAACGCGTATAACCAGTATTATTATAATTAAGCCATGATCCGCTTAGCAAAATATGTAGATCGTTTACAGTTTAAAGTTATTGTTTATAGCTAGTCAGATAGGCGCTCCGAGATATAAACAATTGAATGGGAGAAAAATACTTGTATTGAAAAATGCGTGTATTTGCCGATAAAAAATATATGATATCGAGGGACGGCCTTACCTAGGTAGTCTTCCATTAAAACCCGAGAGACGTACTCCATGAAAACATTGTAACTTACATTAGATAGTCACGTGAGATTGCTTGCGTATGAAAATTACGCAATACAGAGTTACGCCAGACTTGTGTACATTGTGATAATTACGCTCATAGATGAACTCTACTGCTTGGAAGTATAAGAAAGACGATTGCAAAAATAACGAGAGCCTTGACAAAGAGATTACATTCTCTGTTTGTTGTTTTTAGTAAATATGCTGAGTTAGCTCAGTTATTATGGATAAATAATTGTTTAAATAAGAGCGTATATTTTAGAGTGATTGACCAAATATAAGTATGAAAAACAAATAAATAAATAATTCGGTATATGAAAATAAATGAAACTCTTTAACGGTAGGTTAAAAATTAAAATATTTCGTTAAAAATTTGCAATTTTCTCAACATAAAATCAAATTGTAAAGCGCCGTTTCTTCTACTCGAAAATATTGCAAAAAAAATTAAGAATGATCTAGCCATTATAAGCTGGGACAAACACGTGGTTCTACAAGAGTTGGTATTGGTACAGCAGACTCGAATACCGAATATTTGAGTGGTGAATATTTTAGTAGTGAATTTTTGAGTAGTGAATATTTGAGTAGTAAATATTTGAGTAGTGAATATTTGAGTAGTGAATTTTTGAGTAGTGAATATTTGAGTAGTGAATTTTTGAGTAGTGAATATTTTAGTAGTGAATTTTTGAGTAGTGAATATTTGAGTAGTGAATATTTGAGTAGTGAATATTTGAGTAGTGAATATTTGAGTAGTGAATATTTGAGTAGTGAATTTTTGAGTAGTGAATATTTTAGTAGTGAATTTTTGAGTAGTGAATATTTGAGTAGTGAATTTTTGAGTAGTGAATATTTGAGTAGTGAATTTTTGAGTAGTGAATATTTGAGTAGTGAATATTTGAGTAGTGAATATTTGAGTAGTGAATATTGAGTAGTAAATATTTGAGTAGTGAATATTTGAGTAGTGAATATTTGAGTAGTAAATATTTGAGTAGTGAATATTTGAGTAGTGAATATTTGAGTAGTGAATATTTGAGTAGTAAATATTTGAGTAGTGAATATTTGAGTAGTGAATATTTGAGTAGTGAATATTTGAGTAGTGAATATTTGAGTAGTGAATATTTGAGTAGTGAATATTTGAGTAGTGAATATTTGAGTAGTGAATATTTGAGTAGTAAATATTTGAGTAGTGAATATTTGAGTAGTGAATATTTGAGTAGTGAATATTTGAGTAGTGAATATTTGAGTAGTGAATATTTGAGTAGTAAATATTTGAGTAGTGAATATTTGAGTAGTGAATATTTGAGTAGTAAATATTTGAGTAGTGAATATTTGAGTAGTGAATATTTGAGTAGTGAATATTTGAGTAGTGAATATTTGAGTAGTGAATATTTGAGTAGTGAATATTTGAGTAGTGAATATTTGAGTAGTAAATATTTGAGTAGTGAATATTTGAGTAGTGAATATTTGAGTAGTGAATATTTGAGTAGTGAATATTTGAGTAGTGAATATTGAGTAGTGAATATTTAAGTAGTGAATAGTAAATATTCAAATAATGAACAGTGAATATTTGTCTGCTTGTTGAATTTCTTCCGAAAACATTGTCTCAGCAATCGTTAGAACGAATTAAAGTTCATGAATTCCATCAGCGTTTGCTAGCTGTTCAATTCAACGTCCAACGAGCCGTTTTTGCCCAGTGAAAAAAACCATTTTAGTCCGAATTGCACAGCTTCCGGATTAGCTCAAACTCGATCAGGCTGAGCATCTTGGTGCTCATTCCGTAGCAGCTCATGCTGCCGCTAAGACTTTTGGAATCCATCTTACCTTGGCCAAGATGCAGACACCCGAAATCGCTTGGAGAATACAAGCCTCCGGATGGAAATAAGCCAGCAGGTGTCACAGAGTCATTCAAGAAAAATCCCTGGTTAGAGAGGCCGCCAAAAGCAAATCCTGTTGACATTTGGTGCTGCAGGCCGTCAGTGGGCAAGACAGAGGGTGACGAATAATAGAAACCAAGAACAGAACCGTTGCTTAATAAATGCGTTGTTTGCAAAGTTAATTTATTGTTCCACTTGTAAAGCGAGTTTCCGGCATACACCTGGGTCCCGCAGCGCAGGAAACGATGGTAGTAAACCCACCTGCAGATCATAATTGATGGTCAGAATATGATAATGTTTTTTTAGAAAATAATTGGAACTATTTTACCATGCTTTCATTGGGGTATTTAAACAGTTAAACTTACCCAGCATCAAAAATGTGCTTTACTTGAAAATAGATGGAGTATTCAGTAGCAGAGTCCAGAAGCTTCTCAAAACCGGGAGTCTCAGTGCTCAGGTAGGAGCTCCTGTTGCCCTTGAAGTGAGCACCTGCTGCATCAATTGTCACGTCGTGAGCCTTGAGACAGGACAGTCTCGGGTTGACCTCATTCTTCAGACCGCTCCGAGAGAACTTGTAGAACAGCTTCAGCTTGAGCTGTTTCACCAGCGGCTCAGAAGTTTCTGCAGTGATAAATGCATAATGAGTTTAAACAAAAAAATGATTTTATTGGAGAGACGCAGAGCTGTCAAGACAGCAGCCACCGAGCCGCTCACCGCAGTCTCCGCACAGCACATCGGTGTACTTGTAAGAGTCGCAGTCGCCGTCAGTCCATTGCTCGAGTTGGGAACACGCGTCTCCATGGTAACACAGGCGGGTGGCGATGTCGAAGTGGAATGCGTTGCAGGTGGGCAGTCGGGAGCAGGCGGCGGCGCACTGCAGCTTGCTGGCCAGGCGGTGCGGCAGCGGAGAGGCGGCCGCGGTGGGACAGCGTCGGGTCTTCTCGAATGCCAGCACATCGGTGGCCGAGACACAGCAGGCCATGTCACTCAGGCAGAGCAGCAAGAGAAGTGGAGCTCGCAGCTCAGCAAGACTCAAGCGAAACTTACATGCAAAAAGCTTCATTTTGAATTCAAGACGCTAATTCTTAATCTACCACAGAAGACTTCTGCAGCTTTCTTAATGCATTTTATGCAACCCGCGATGGATGCAAAAAAGAAGTTTTCTTTCATTATGCTTGTATCCGGTTGTCTCTGCACTGGTCTCTGGGATGGTAATAGCCTGGTAGCTTTTAAATCTTAGCGTTGACTGGGCCTAGCAAAGTCCCCGTATTCTGGCAGGAAACTCACCAGCAACCTCAGACCAGCTCAGGAAGAAGCAGACAATTTGAAGTAAAGATATCTCCAGTAGAGTTTTTGCTTTTCCGCTTTTGTTGCGAAAGAAGAAACTTTTTACTGATGCATTTCTCGCATATGTTGAAGCCATGAACGGCTTCTAGCGTTTGTTCTAGCTATTTTCGCTTACTCAAACAATCCACTATAGCCCCTATAGAAGATTGACTGACGAGTGACAACGTTTGAGTCGGACAATATCCCGCTAGTGTTGCGGCCGTCACTGCATCACTCTGAAGTTCTGAGCACAGAGCAACTCGTAAAATTAACGGAATTTGGCTGAAAGTTTATGATGGAAAACTTTGCACAGACTGATTGTTCACGGTCGTTTGTTAAAATCATTCAATTTTTCAAATGCTATTCAGTCCCATGCTGTGGTTCTGTTGCAGAAAATTCGACAAATACAATTATGAGACGTTATAACTCACTAGTGGCGACAGCGGACCCCAATCAAACTGATTGCCAATGATTTTTATCGTTTAAATCGATCGACGATTCAAGACTTGCTTTATGTAAGCTAGATCGCGGCTACTAACTAGTAGCTGGCGAAAAAAGAATACAAAGTAAAGCTTCTGCAGTTTCGGGAAACGGATGTTGGAGCGGATCATTTCAAAAGTCTACGTGTATGAAAGTGAGGACTGTATAGCTTGCTCTTGCGGTTAAGACCGGCTAAAAGCAGTCGGAGTTAGAAACCGCGGTCCCTGACTTACTTTGTATGCAAGTTTGAATCTTCCATTTGATAGACACTCGATCCATGGAAACATTTTAACCTATATTAAATAGTTAGGTGTGGTGCTTCCATATAAACATGACGCAATACAGAGTTCGCAAGGATTTAGCACCTTGTGTCCTGTGTCCTTGTTTCTGTCCACAGAACACTTCAGTGGTTCTGTCTAAATGTCAATTTTCTACGCATTAATCACAATGTAAAGAGAAAATGTTAATATTGACTCGCGAATCTTACTAACTTACTTGCAAATACACTGAAAGTTTGATACAAGAATCTTACAAAAGACCGTCGATGGACAGCATGGTTTGGGAAGTGGAGAAGAGCGCAAATCTGATTCCAAGTAACGCCAAGCCAAAATCCGCCTGTCGAAAAAGGGATGATTTCCACAGGCATCTTTTTATGCGCCCGAACGCGGCAACGCGCACACAACTGTCAAGAAGACAGGCTAATTTTTGTTGCACACCTCAAACAAGAATCAAGTCGCCAGCCTTCCGGACTGTCGAGATATTCAACGATTTTGCCAAAAAGTCGAATTTTTCCTTGAGCATTTAAGTATTCAACAGAATCAGCACTGCCGAGCCTCAAAATTTCATCAGCTCGTTGCCCACTCCGCCTTCTGGTGATTATGCTGATTATGGACAACCTGTTGCGAATTTTTTTAGTTTTGCTGATGATCAAGCCTCGACCGTGGGCAAGTCTCAGCTGGTGACCATACTCTGAAAAACCTGCTTGTTATGTTTTCAGGTTACTTCAGTATGCTTAAGACGTTAGTTATTAGTGCTGATATCATAGCAGACTTTTACGCTGCTCCAAGGTTCTTAGCCTTGCTCTTATTTCTCTTTATTTAACATTCTCACAGCGGGCTTTTAACCCAAGCCTGTTTTGCAGCTTCATTTAGTCCATAGATAAAACAAAACGCGTCAAAATGCATATGCAATTAAAATAATATCAAGATTATAGTCACGTCATATCACTGCTCGCCATGGACTCATCGTCGACTGTTAGCAGCGTCTGGTTCGAGACCGAGAGACGGTTAGAAAAATCAGTTTCATTGCTTAGATTCATATCTAATTTGAACAAAATCGTAAACTTTTTTATTAGTAAAATTAATTATTTAAAATATCCCATACTGCTCAAGTTAAAATTGTGAGTTTTAGAAAGGTTGCTATGAGAGTGCAAGTGCTTACAGTACTTTTGATTGTTAAATTTTCCTGGCTGATATACTAAAAATATTTTAGTGTTTTAATCATAATAAATGGATTCAGATATTTAATTAGATAAGAAGAATGGGTGTAAGCAGGCATTATCGACTCTGCATGGTTTAACAAAATATAGTCGTAGTGCAACGACAGATTATAGTTAAAATAATTTTTAGAAAAAGCAGAGATATTAACTTCTACCTGAGTACTACGAAGAAATATTTCTAATGGTAGTTGGATGTTAAAATGTAATAAAAAGATTCGTTTCACTTGAGTTAACCGTGGTGCTTCATCTGTGATTTAACTACTGCTGAGTCAGTAGTCAGTGCAGAGCTGATCCAGATGCTGAAACTCACTCAGGCTCCACGCTTTATCGCTGAACCAGAAGCAGTGCATCGTGCCGTTGAGGTTCTGGCTACCAGATCCAGCCTTGCCCAGAGTTAGACATTCGAAGAAACGAGAGTACATGGACAAATCATTTCCTGATGTCATCGCTTGAACATGGTCCACAAATGCAGTTGAGCCTTTTGAATAAAAGTGCGATGGTGCCACACGTTAAAGCATATCCAGCTGTGATGGTCGCTCGCCTCCCATCGGTAGGCAAAACTGCGGCCGAGTGGCCGATTAGTCCAGTAATCGATGATTCGGTTTTCCAAGTTCGAGTTCAAGAAAGAATGCACCGGTTCATCGAAAGTTGCGACTCAATAAGTGTGTAATAAAATACGAGCGTATAAGAGCAACCAATCATAACTGTAAATCCGCTTTACTTCTACTTCGTATTCGGGGCTTGTGCACCAAAAACTCATATTGACGAACACCAAGGCACCGAGAGAGTACGTGCCTGGTGATATAAAAATAAACCATTGTGAATTACACAATCCTACTGAAAATACCGGTATTATCATAGATCGTTTACAGTTTATAGTTACTGTTTACAGCTCGTCACATAGCCACAGACAATGGAGTGGGAGAAAAGCACTTACCCGGTTTCGAAGGCGTGTCGGATACTAACAAAAGCCAAGAATTCAAAAGGTTTTGGCTGGAGAAATTCGTTCAACTAGAGAGTCTCAGTACTCAGAAAGGAACCAGAGTTGCCAGCAAAGTGAGCACCGGCTGCATCAACTGTCACATCGTGAGCCCTGAGACAGGACAGTCTCGGGTTGACCTCATTCTTCAGACCGCTCCGAGAGAACTTGTAGAACAGCTTCAGCTTGAGCTGTTTCACCAGCGGCTCAGAAGACTCAGCAATGATAAATGCATAATCAGTTTAAACAAAGTAAATGATTTCATTGGAGAGACGCAGAGCTGTCAAGACAGCAGCCGCTGAGCCGCTCAACGCAATCTCCGCAAAGCACATCGGTGTACTTGTAAAAGTCGCAGTCACCGTCAGTCCATTGCTCGAGTTTGGAACACTTTGAGTCAGACAATTGCCTCTGTTGCTACATCATTCGGAATTGTTCTGAATAAAGTCTGAGTACAGAGAGCGACTTCGTTCAAACAAAATTTGACAGAATGGCGATTTCTGCTCAGACTTGATTTTTCACACGAGTCTTTTGCATGTGAGTATTTGCCGATAAAAAATAGATGATCGAGGGACGGGCTTACCTCGCCAGTAGTGTCGACAGCAGACCTCAATCAAACACGGACTGTCAGGCAATTCTAAGACTTGCACCCATTTTACAAAGATCGTTTCAAAATATTCATCTGACAATGGGACTGTACGAGAAAGCTTGCTCTTGCGGTTGAAGTCAGTTTGCTCAAAGTCTTGGCGAGGCTAGATATCGGTCTTACTTTATTTGTATTGAGTTTGAGTCTTCCATTAAAACCCGAGAGACGTACTCCATGAAAACATTGTAACTTACATTAGATAGTCACGTGAGATTGCTTGCGTATGAAAATTACGCAATACAGAGTTACGCCAGACTTGTGTACATTGTGATAATTACTCTTTTTAGATGAACTCTATTGCTTGGAAGTATAAGAAAGACGGTTGCAAAGAGAAAGAGAGCCTTGACAAAGAGTTTACCTTCTCTGTTTGTGTTGTTTTTAGTAAATATGCTCAGTTGGGTCAGTTATTATGGATAAAAAATTGTGTATATAAGAGCGTATATTTTAGAGTGATTGACCAAATAAGTATGAAAAACAAATAAATAAATAATTCGGTATATGAAAATAAATGACACTCTTAAACGGTAGTTTGAAATATTTCGTTAAAAAATTGCAATTTTCTCAACAAAAAATCATATTGTAAAGCGCTGTGTCTTCAACTCACGAAAATATTGCAAAACAATTTTAAGAATGACCTAGCTATTAGAAGCTGGGACAAGCACGTGGTTCTACCAGAGTTGGTATTGGTACAACAGACTCGAATAGCGAATATTTGAGTAGTGAATATTTGAGTAGTGAATATTTGAGTAAAGTGAATATTTGAGTAGTGAATAGTAAATATTCAAATAATGAACAGTGAATATTTGTCTGCTTGTTAAAGTTCTTCCCAAAAACATTGTCTCAGCAATCGTTAAAACAAATTAAAGTTCATGAATTCCATCAGCGTTTGCTAGCTGTTCAATTCAACGTCCAGAAAACCGTTTTTGCCCAGGTAACAAACCATTTTAGTCCGAATCGCACAGCTTCCGGATTTGCTCAAACTCGTTCAGGCTGAGCATCTTGGTGCTCATTCCGTAGCAGCTCATGCTGCCGCTAAGACTGCTGGAATCCATCTTAGCTTGGCCAAGATGCAGACACCCGAAATCGCTTTGAGAATACAAGCCTCCTGATGGAAATAAGCCAGCAGGTGTCACAGAGTCATTCAAGAAAAATCCCTGGTTAGAGAGGCCGCCAAACGCAAATCCAGTTGACATTTGGTGCTGCAGACCGTCAGTGGGCAAGACAGAGGGTGACGAATAATAAAAACCCAGAACAGTGCCGTTGCTTAATAAATGTGTTGTTTGCAAAGTGAATTTACTACTCAACTTGTAAAGCAAGTTTCCGGCATACATCTGGTTCCCGCAGCGCAGGAAACGGTGGTAGAAAATTCGCCTGCAGATCATTGATGGTCAGAATATGGTAACGGCTTTTTAAAAGAAAATTGGAACTAAAATAACATGCTTTTATCGGGGTAATTAAGCAGTTAAACTTACCCACTGGAATGAAAATCGTGGTTTACTTGAAAATAGATAGAGTACTCAGAAGCAGAGTCTAGAAGCTTCTCAAAACCAGGAGTCTCAGTGCTCAGGTAGGAGCTTGTATTGCCTTTAAAGTGAGCACCAGCTGCATCAATTGTCACATCGTGAGCCCTGAGACAGGACAGTCTCGGGTTGACCTCATTCTTCAGACCACTCCGAGAGAACTTGTAGAACAGCTTTAGCTTGAGCTGTTTCACCAGCGGCTCAGAAGACTCTGCAGTGATAAATGCATAATCAATTTTCCTACAAAGTAAATGACTTCATTGGAGCAATACGCTCGTAGAATTGTCAAGACAGCAGCCGCTGAGCCGCTCACCGCAGTCTCCGCAAAGCACATCGGTGTACTTGTAAGAGTCGCAGTCGCCGTCAGTCCATTGCTCGACTTGGGAACACGCGTCTCCATGGTAACACAGGCGGGTGGTGATGTTGAAGTGGAATGCGTTGCAGGTGGGCAGTCGGGAGCAGGCGGCGGCGCACTGCAGCTTACTGGCCAGGCGGTGCCGCAGCGGAGAGGCGTCTGCGGTGGGACACTTTTTAACAGTCACGAAGGACACGAGCTGGCTGCCAGCAGCCGGGCCCAGGCAGGGCAACAAAAATAGCAGCATCAGAACCGCCATGCAACTCGAGACTCTGTACCAATGCATTGTGAGAACTCCGATCGCGATGCGAAATTCGGCTCACAACTGATGCTTTTAAGCTGTCAGAAAGATATCGATCTGGTTTGGTGAAGAAAAACGTCCGTATGCAATGATTGTCAGCTCAACTGCTTTCCGGAAGTCTGAATCAGCAATTCCCGTCTCGACTTTCAGCGAGTGAGCTTTCTTTACATCCATTTTGTTCGATTTGAAAGAGACATCGGCAGTTGATCAGGTCTGGAACAATTGCAAAGCAAGCATTCAGACAGTCGTCACTGTTGCGAAGACAATGGACGCATCAGGGTCGCTTTTCTATGCAAGGGGTGGTAAAAGCATCACATGACTGTATGACTAGGCTCCAGAATTTTCAGGTTTACCTTAAAACCTTTCCCAGGCACATAAATGTAGCTGTTGGAGTTGCGGCTCCCCATGGCATCGCATGTGTTGTCACTTTTCTCCATCACTGCTCTCTGATTTCCGCAGGCAAACACACGCACGCGCTGTCTGTCTTACAAACATTGAGAGTCTGGTCCTTTTCCGTGATTGTGGGGAAGACTTGGTCTGAAAAAGCGCTGTTTTGTCAAAAAGTTTCAGACATTTCGGAACACTTTCAGACACGAAGAATGGCCGACTGGAAAAAAAGTATTAGGAAAACAAGCGACAGGTCAAAGGACCTGAGGGATACTACTTGCAGCAGACAAACAACACTCGTAGTGGATCTAGATAACTCCGAACTTTAAACGGAGGTCATACTCGGATGTTCAAAAGATTAGAATAGCTATTGTGAACTTTTGAATTCTTATAAACTCTCTCAAAGACCACTAGAAGTTACCGTTGTTTCCGGATGTAACTTTTGAAGTCCCACTTGTTTGCATTGCAGCTAAACTTTAAATGCTCATAACTCTAAATCTGTCGAATAGAATGCATTTTCGAAAGCAAGCATCGCTAAATACACGTGAGCAATTGCGTTTTTTTAGTCTACGAGCGTACATTTGTTACATACAACTATAGCAGGACTGAGAAATATTTCTCAGTCCTTGTTTGGGGACTGATAAATAGTTCTCAGTCCTCCTACAACCGATAAATTACAATAGAAGTTGTTGTGTCTCGGGAAAAGGATGAGACTGGGAAAGAGGCGAGAAATGCACTTTCTGTAGGTTAACTTCCAATAATTTAGCAATATTTATGAGTCTTACGTCCTGATACAATAATAACTTCTAGGTGGTCCTTGGACTCTCTTTCTCACCAAGAAATTTCGCAGCGAAAGTCGGAAATTTGTTAGTACTAATCAACTTTATACATCCACAACTAGTGATCTTTGGGTTGAATGATTCCAAAACTATATTGAATTTGTATATCGTACAAAATCGAAGTAAAAAAGTCGATTTGACTGATTTGTTTTGTCCTTTTGGCCGTTGAACACATAGATAATGCTGGACTCGAAAGCTGGTGAATGTTTAAAACCCGTTAGCCCTAATGATGGCAGTTAGTGAACAATATTAATAGCGACTCTACAATGCACAAAGTATTATCATTAGGTAAAAAATGTGTTTTTTTTACGAATTTACACTGCTGCAGAGTTGGTGGCGAAATTGTCAGTAAATATTGAAGGTTTTTGCTGAGAGAGTTTACTTAACGGATAGCCCAATACGAGTGCAAATGCATTCTAACAGCCTGCAGTTAGTATATGGACTAGCTCTGTGCCCTTGTGCCTTGGCAAAAAGTCGATGAGAGTTGATTGTTTCCGGAAATATTTAAACTTAAATTTTTAACGTATTTTTAACGTACACACTTCTTTGCACAGGTCTGCACATCACTTGCACATCACATCAGATGCCCCTACTATGCGTACAGCCGATCCCGACGCCAGCCGAATCCTTTTTGATGTTCCCATGGTTCCGTTCCTTGCCTATTGTAAGCGCCTGATCACCCAAAACCCAAAGTGCAAAATTTTGTTAGGCCTCAATTGTTATATTAAACGCTTGATATCGTTGTTTATTTAATCGAGGAGTGAACGAGCCTTAAGCCTCAGATCCTTAGAAATCCATGCAAAATCGGCTTTGGGTAACTTAAATCAAGTCTCAATCGGTTTCACACAGCCGCTCAACCGCAGCAAAGTCAGCTAATCCGAAGGCTTTTGCAGCCAGACCGTAGCAGGCCATGCTGCCCTTCAGGCATTTCTCCTGGAAGCTGTGGTAGCCCAGCCGAAGGCAGTGAAACTCCTCACGTGGCACCGGAGAAAACCCGCCGCTTAACGCATCAATCATTGACAGTGCGCCGTTGAAGTAGAAGTGCATCTGTTTCTTAGCTGAGAAGACAACGCCAATCGACAGTTTGCGCAAAGCATCGGTGGTGTCAAGAAGCTCTGAGGATGACGCCCGAAGGTACCCAGCGCCATCGAAGCGAACGGTCCAGGCCGCGTAGTTGTAGATGCCACCGAGACTGCGGCCGAATGTGTTCGCCGGAGTGCTCGTCTCGTCTTTGCATAGCTGGTAGCGATGGTAGATTGTGTTGCTGTGGCGCAAAGAGAGGTGTTTAAAATGCCTTACTAATCAGAATCTACCTTATTGAATTGTTCTTTATAACAACTCACACGCCTTCCATTGCATCAGCGAACTTCAAAAAGAAGGAGTAGTTCTTTCCATAGTCCAGAAGCTTCTCAAAACCAGGAGTTTCAGTGCTCAGGTAGGAGCTTGTATTGCCTTTAAAGTGAGCACCAGCTGCATCAATTGTTACATCGTAAGCCTTGAGACAGGACATTCTCGGGTTGACCTCATTCTTCAGACCGCTCCGAGAGAACTTGTAGAACAGCTTCAGCTTGAGCTGTTTCACCAGGGGCTCAGAAGACTCTGCAATGTTAATTTTGTAATCAATCTTTTTTGATTAATTGTAAATGATTTCATCGGAGCGATAGAATAATAGGCGGCGGCGCACTGCAGCTTACTGGCCAGGCGGTGCCGCAGCGGAGAGGCGTCTGCGGTGGGACACTTTTTAACAGTCACGAAGGACACGAGCTGGCTGCCAGCAGCCGGGCCCAGGCAGGGCAACAAAAATAGCAGCATCAGAACCGCCATGCAACTCGAGACTCTGTACCAATGCATTGTGAGAACTCCGATCGCGATGCGAAATTCGGCTCACAACTGATGCTTTTAAGCTGTCAGAAAGATATCGATCTGGTTTGGTGAAGAAAAACGTCCGTATGCAATGATTGTCAGCTCAAGTCTCGACTTTCAGCGAGTGAGCTTTCTTTACATCCATTTTGTTTGATTTGAAAGAGACATCGGCAGTTGATCAGGTCTGGAACATTTGCAAAGCAAGCATTCAGACAGTCGTCACTGTTGCGAAGACAATGGACGCATCAGGGTTGCTTTTCTATGCAAGGGGTGGTAAAAGCATCACATGACTGTATGACGAGGCTCCAGAATTTTCAGGTTTACCTTAAACCTTTCCCAGGCACATAAATGTAGCTGTTGGAGTTGCGGCTCCCCATGGCATCGGATGTGTTGTCACTTTTCTCCATCACCGCTCTCTGATTTCCGCAGGCAAACACACGCACGCGCTGTCTGTCTTACAAACATTGAGAGTCTGGTCCTTTTCCGTGATTGTGGGGAAGACTTGGTCTGAAAAAGCGCTGTTTTGTCAGAAAGTTTCAGACATTTTGAAACACTTTCAAACACGAATAAATGGCCGACTGGAAAAAAGTATTAGGAAAACAAGCGACAGGTCAAAGGACCTGAGGGATACTACTTGCAGCAGACAAACAACGCTCGTAGTGGATCTAGATAACTCCGAGCTTTAAACAAAACGCGTACTCGGATGTTTAAAAGATTAGAATAGCTATTGTGAACTTTTGAATTCTTATAAACTCTCTCAAAGACCACTAGAAGTTACCGTTGTTTCAGGATGTAACTTTTGAAGTCCCGCTTGTTTGCATTGCAGCTAAACTTTAAATGCTCATAACTCTAAATCTGTCGAATAGAATGCATTTTCGAAAGCAAGCATCGCTAAATACACGTGAACAATTGCGGTTTTTTAGTCTACGAGCGTACATTTGTTACATAGAACTATAGCAGGACTGAGAACTATATACCATTGACATATGGCCAAGCATTCTTAAATGGATTTACTGCACGGCTTGGGATTTACTGCACAGTCGCGTTATCTATCTATGTCTATGGCTAAAACCAGAAGAATGCTTTGCTCATAAATCAATGAATCTATCTCTAGGTTCCTTCGTGCGTAAATAGTCTTGGCACGAGTGCGCGTTAGCGCACTTACAGATGACCTACATCTACATGAGGTAGGTCATACCTACATCTACAATGCACCTACAGAAAGTGCATTTCTCGCCTCTTTCCCAAGTCTCATCCTTTTCCCGAGAAACAACAACTTCTATGGTAATTTATCGGTTGTAGGACTGAGAACTATTTATCAGTCCCCAAACGAGGACTGAGAAATGGTAGATTTATCTCTAGGTTCCTTCGTGCGTAAATAGTCTGCACATCACTTGCACATCACATCAGATGCCCCTACTATACGTACAGCCGATCCCGACGCCAGCCGAATCCTTTTTGATGTTCCCATGGTTCCGTTCCTTGCCTATTTTAAGCGCCTGATCACCCAAAACCCAAAGTGCAAAATTTTGTTAGGCCTCAATTGTTATATTAAACGCTTGATATCGTTGTTTATTTAATCGAGGAGTGAACGAGCCTTAAGCCTCAGATCCTTAGAAATCCATGGAAAACCGGCTTTGGGTAACTTAAATCAAGTCTCAATCGGTTCACACAGCCGCTCAACCGCAGCAAAGTCAGCTAATCCGAAGGCTTTTGCAGCCAGACCGTAGCAGGCCATGCTGCCCTTCAGGCATTTCTCCTGGAAGCTGTGGTAGCCCAGCCGAAGGCAGTGAAACTCCTCACGTGGCACCGGAGAAAACCCGCCGCTTAACGCATCAATCATTGACAGTGCGCCGTTGAAGTAGAAGTGCATCTGTTTCTTAGCTGAGAAGACAACGCCAATCGACAGTCTGCGCAAAGCATCGGTGGTGTCAAGCAGCTCTGAGGATGACGCCCGAAGGTACCCAGCGCCATCGAAGCGAACGGTCCAGGCCGCGTAGTTGTAGATGCCACCGAGACTGCGGCCGAATGTGTTCGCCGGAGTGCTCGTCTCGTCTTTGCATAGCTGGTAGCGATGGTAGATTGTGTTGCTGTGGCGCAGAGAGAGGTGTTTAAAATGCCTTACTAATCAGAATCTACCTTATTGAATTGTTCTTTATAACAACTCACACGCCTTCCATAGCATCAGCGAACTTCAAAAAGAAGGAGTAGTTCTTTCCATAGTCCAGAAGCTTCTCAAAACCAGGAGTTTCAGTGCTCAGGTAGGAGCTTGTATTGCCTTTAAAGTGAGCACCAGCTGCATCAATTGTTACATCGTAAGCCTTGAGACAGGACATTCTCGGGTTGACCTCATTCTTCAGACCGCTCCGAGAGAACTTGTAGAACAGCTTCAGCTTGAGCTGTTTCACCAGCGGCTCAGAAGACTCTGCGATGATAAATGCATAATCAATTTAAACAAAGTAACTGATTTCATTGGAGAGACGCAGAGCTGTCAAGACAGCAGCCGCTGAGCCGCTCACCGCAATCTCCGCACAGCACATCGGTGTACTTGTAAGAGTCGCAGTCGCCGTCAGTCCATTGCTCGAGTTGGGAACACGCGTCTCCATGGTAACACAGGCGGGTGGCGATGTCGAAGTGGAATGCGTTGCAGGTGGGCAGTCGGGAGCAGGCGGCGGCGCACTGCAGCTTGTTGGCCAGGCGGTGCGGCAGCGTAGAGGCGGCCGCGGTGGGGCAGCGTCGGGTCTTTGTTGCTGCGAAGTTTGGCAGCACCTTGGCGCTTGAAGTCGCCGCCAGCAGGCAGCTGAGCAGCAGGAGGCAGAGCACTGACATTCGGATGGACTTTGCCTTAGCTAATTGTAGGGCAGCTCTCTTGTTAAAACCTGTAGCTAGTGTATTTTAGACACGGGTTGGTTTATCTTAACTTAAAATTTGGTTCCAGTTCCATATAGCTATTCCTTTTCAGAAATGGGCGATGCTTCATTCTTGAGTGTTTATAGTGATTGACGCGCAGGTTTTGAGAATAGAATTTTGTACGAGTTTTTGGATATTTGTATGCTGTCTTCTTTAATTCAAGGGGAGGGGCAGACCATGCACTTCAAATCCTCTATAACTGATGTCGGTGGCTCGTAGGTGTCCTCTTCACAGTGCCAATTTTACACGCAAATCGTTTTGGATTGACACTTACCAATTGCTGTCCCATTCTCTCATTGTTTCATCAACCTAGGTGAAGTGTCGATGCAAGAATTAGACAGACGATGCGGGTTCATCTGCACTGCTCAGTACGCTGATTGCTTGTTTAAAAAACAGCAAATTGGTTGTCTGACCAAGCGAAATCAACTCGAGCGTTTTCTCTGACGCTTTGTGTTGCAGTTTTAAAAATCTATTTCAGCCTTATCGCACCACTACAGAAAGGTCGCTGCAGCACCTGGACTTGAGATCCTCTGACCAACTTTTGAACTTTTCTGTGGATGGCTCGACTCGTGCTGCCGTCTGAGGACCTCAGAGCAGTCAGCATGGCCCTCTCTGGGCATGGCTGCTCTCCTTCAGCGCCAGGTAAGTGAGGAGCGGTGCCCCTTCTGTCGCTCAGGAAGTTTGTCGTTTGATTGGCGTTATTTAATGAATTAAAGCAGCTGCTCAAAGGCTCAAAAACAGCGCCAAGGGCTCGAGCAAAACAAAGCAAAGTTGAGCAGGCTTGAGCAGTTACCGATTTTCGATTGCACGAATTAGGACCATCAGAATAAGGACAAAGAGGAATTACAAATCCACCAAACCTACCAAAAGCAAAATTGTGAGCACTTATCATGATTGGAGTTGCGCCGGGGTGAGTTGAGCCGAGATTGTTGTTGCCTCGACAATTAACTGATTGAATTTGAATTAATAAACACAAATTGATCATGATTGTCGAAGCAGCGCCACAGATACGACTCGTACTCGTAGGTCTATTTAATTGCTGGCTCAAAGCAGCAGCCGAGTCAAGGACTAGCTGTTAGTTGGAGAAATTCCGGAAAAAATGAAGAACTGGAACGCAATTCAACTACACTTCACCTGCCTCCTACTACTCAGCTGCCTGGCGGTGACTTCAAGCGCCAAGGTGCAGCCGAAGTTCGCCGCGACAAAGACCCGACGCTGCCCAACCGCGGCCGCCTCTCCGCTGCCGCACCGCCTGGCCAGCAAGCTGCAGTGCGCCACCGCCTGCTCCCGACTGCCCACCTGCAACGCATTCCACTTCGACATCGCCACCCGCCTGTGTTACCATGGAGACGCGTGTTCCCAACTCGAGCAATGGACTGACGGCGACTGCGACTCTTACAAGTACACCGATGTGCTGTGCGGAGACTGCGGTGAGCGGCTCGGTGGCTGCTGTCTTGACAGCTCTGCGTCTCTCCAATAAAATCATTTTTTTGTTTAAACTCATTATAAATTTATCACTGCAGAAACTTCTGAGCCGCTGGTGAAACAGCTCAAGCTGAAGCTGTTCTACAAGTTCTCTCGGAGCGGTCTGAAGAATGAGGTCAACCGGAGACTGTCCTGTCTCAGGGCTCACGACGTGACAATTGATGCAGCTGGTGCTCACTTCAAGGGCAACACGGGCTCCTACTTGAGCACTGAGACCCCCGGTTTTGAGAAGTTTCTTGGAGTCGGTTCCACCTACTCGACTTTTGCGCAGGTTCGGCACGCCATGTCTGGCGGGTGAGAAAGAATTCACTCTGCTTTTAACATTAAATTGCTTGTAACTTACATGCATCACCTCTCTTGTATCACCTACCTCTGTGCATATAGGTGGCAGTACTACAGCAGATTCCAAGAGTGCTCTGGAAATTACGCCAGCAATTCAATTTCCCAGTTTCAAGACTATTTCTACGTCTTTAATTGGCTGTCTACCAACACCGGCGAGGTTCTGTACGGACTATCACCAAACTTCCTCCCTACCGACGGCTCTGTGCATCTCCTGTCGGCTGGATTCACCTACGACGGACTCGAGTTTAGGGACGTGTATAGGAACGGCACTTTGGAGGCGATTTATCGGACGGCTTACAACACTTATAGTTCTTCCATCGCCGCCTTTCAATGCCTCCGACTGGGATTTCATCTCACAAGCGACCGTTGTCTCAACGGCTCAATGAGTTGCTTCGCCCTGAGCACTAAGATGCTCAATCAGACCGAATACGAGATGCTGCAGCAGCTCTGCTACTGATTCAACATAACCATCAGCACGAGTTGCAGTACAACCTGTTCCAAATGAGAAACCTACTTTTTGAAGTCAATTAGAAATTTGGACTTTTGCTTTTACTGACATGTGCATGTAAAACGATTTCTGACCGCCAAGTCTCGAAAAAAATGAATACGACTGAATGGACCGATTAATTACGACCAATATTATTTAAAGCACGAAAGCTTCAAGTGAGTAGTGCGAAGCAAGAAAATGAAGACTTTGCTTTTTAATTATTGCACTGCCAAGAGTTAATAGAATCGGGAATTCACTGCCGCGTCAATTACTGGTGCTTTTAGCATTGCGCAAGCACAGTTCATGGGGAGAGATTAGATTGGTTAGACTATAGTTTCAGCTTCCGTTGGTGATTCCCTGTGCACTGTACAGAACAGTGAACAGTGATTCCCTTAATCGCCTGGGGGGTGGGGTTGGGCGCGGCGGATATCAAAAACCTGTAGGCAATTGAGTGCCTGTGGCGCTAAAATGCGTGCCTGCGGCGCCAAAATGAGTGCCTGCGGCGCCAAAATGAGTGCCTGCAGCGCAAAAATGAGTGCCTGCGGCGCCAAAATGAGTGCCTGCGGCGCCAAAATGAATGCCTGCGGCGCTTAAATGAGTGCCTGCTTTTGTGGCCGCTGGCCAAATGAATGAAATCAATTCACGTAAGGCGAAGGAGAGGAGAGGTGGCTCTCAGCTACAGTGAGCTGGCCAATATATATTATCTGACTGATATGAGCTAGATGTACATCGATGCGCGTACGTTACATAATAGCATTGAGCATGCACATTCACAACATCATCCCCCCGTGCAAAGAGGTGACAGATTACGGGTGGGATAAGCAGACGCATTAAAAAGCAAGCAATGTCAATGGAACAGTTTTCGGTGCATGAGCAGTCAGTTAGTCAAGTCAGTCAATCGTGAGTCACAACGTTGCCGAACCATTGAGGCGGTGCACGAAGTCTCTCAGAGCGGCGCAGCGGTGGCGTTGGCGGTGGCGCCGCCTCTGGTCTCCCGCCGTCCGGCTGTTGCAGAGCCTCTGTGTCGTCGGCCCCGTCACCCCAGCCGTGGTGGTCATCAAGGATGCAGCGGCTGATGTGCCAGCGGCTGCCATCGGTCAGAGTGATGGTGTTGCCCTCGCGACTGACGACTGTCTGTGGCTCGGAGACGCCGCTGCTGAGCTTTCCGCGCCTCGGCCGGCGGACGCGGACGCGGCTCCCGACAGTCAACGCTGCGTCCTTCAGCGGCTGGTTCCGCTTGCGCATCCGGCGGCGGCTCTTGGCCCGCTGCTGTCGCTCCGTGACGCTGCGCCGCAGCTCCTGGTCCGTCGTTGACTCGGTGCTTGCTGGTTGAAGACGATCGAGAGGCAGGCGGAGCTTCCGTCCCAGCATCAGTTCAGCCGGCGACTTCTTGGTCAGCGCGTGCTCAGATGATCGATACGCGAGCAGCAGCTCCTGAACCGCCTGCTTCACTGGCACACTGTCGGCGAGTAGTGCGCGCAGTGACGTCTTGATGAAGCCGTTGAATCTCTCGACTCCGCCATTCTGCTGTGGACAGTAGAACGGAGTGCGACGGTGCTTGATGCCGAGCGAGCTGAGGAAGTCCGTAAACTCGGTTGACACAAACTGAGGTCCGTTGTCCGTGGTAATTTCGTCTGGAAGCCCCCAGCGGACGAACAGGCTGCGAAGGGCTTCGATACACGCAGCGGAAGTCACGGATGAAGATGCGATGATCTCAGGCCACTTGGAGTAGAGATCGTGGACGACAATGAAAAATCGATGGGACTGAGGCACATTGGCTTCCGGCAGCTCTCCAACTATATCGACTTGCAGCTGTCGCCATGGACCCGCTGGTAGCTCCGTCGTTGACCATGGGACCTTGATCGGCTTGAACGCTTTCTCGGACAGGACGCAGGCGCTGCAGTTCCGCACGAAGGCTTCCACGTCGCTGTCGATGCGCGGCCACCAGACCGTATCGCGGCACCGCGCCTTGACCTTGGCGACGCCGAGATGTCCTTGATGCGCCTCTGCCAGCACAAGGTCGCGGAGGTCAGTCGGGATGACGGCTCGGCTGCCTCTCGCCAGGCAGCAACCATCGTTCCACAGGTAGAGCTCGTGTTGCACCTGGTGGAAGCCCTTCAGGTCGGCTGGAACCTCGACTGGCCATCCGTTGATGAGGAACCCGATGACTCGCTGCAGTTGGTTGTCGCTCTTGGTTGCGTCGGCCAGTTGAGTGACTGAGATCGGCTCGGCGCTTCTGGCCAGCACCAGGTTGATGTCGGACTCGCTCTGGTGCTGCTCATTGGACTCGTTGGCTGCGCTCTTGCCGTCGTAGCCGTAGCGAGACAGAAAGTCGGGCTGGACGTTGAGCTTGCCGGGGACGTACTCGATGTCGAAGTCGTAGACGAAGAGTCGCTCGCACCAGCGCTGAAGTCGAAGAGGTCGTTGGCCGACTCCTCGAGGTGACAGCAGGGTCGTCAGCGCTTGATGGTCGGTGAGAAGCTTGAACTTGCGACCGTACAGCAGCAGGTGCCAATGCTCGCAGCTCCAGAAAGAGGCCAAGGCCTCTTTCTCTGACGCAGAGTAGCGGCGCTCGGTGTCGGATAGGGCTCGCGAAGCAAAGGCGACTGGCCGCAGCTGTCCGTGCTCGTCGACTTGGCTCAGGGTCGCGCCCAGGGAGACGTCGCTGCTGTCGCAGGAGACGACGGTTTCGTGATCTTGGTCGAAGAACTTCAGGCACGGTGCTGATGAGATGAGCCGCTTCACCTCGCTGAAGGCCGCCTCGCATTTCGCGTCCCAGTTCCATGGCGCGTCCTTGCGCAGGAGCGCTGTCAGCGGCTCGGCGACGTGAGACAGGTTCTTGATGTAGAACTGGAAGAACTTTGCAAAGCCGAGGAATGAAGCCAACTCTGCCGTATTTGTGGGTGCCTTGAGTTCCGATACGGACTCGGTGTGCGACTGGAGAGGTTGAATTCCCGCTGCGCTGACGCGGTGTCCGACGAACTCGATCTCCGACGCCTTGAAGATGCACTTCTTGAGGTTGACGGTTACTCGATGCTGCAGCAACTTGTCCAGTACCTGAAGTACGCGAATTTCGTGCTCGGCTTCCGTAGCGGCGTGAACGGCGATGTCGTCTTGATAGTGAACGACGCCTCTGATGCCTTGGAGGATCTTGCCGACGACCTTCTGGAAAGCCGCCGGAGCCGAGCTGATGCCGAACGGCATCCATCTGAATCGGTAGAGGCCGGATTCGGTGTGGAAGCAGGTCAGATTCTTGGCGTCATCATGCAGAGGCAGCTGTAGATACGACTGGTTGAGGTCGATCCTTGAGAAAAACTTCGAATTGGTGAATTCGGTCACCAGGTCGGCGAAGGTAGGCAGTGACATCGAGTCCGGGATGATCGCCTTGTTGACGCTTCGCAGATCAACGCAGAGGCGCAGCTTCCCATCGGCCTTGCGGGCACAGGTGACGTTGGACTGCCAGTCAGGGATGTCGCCGTCGACTCGCTCGATGATGCCTTCTTCCTCCCAGCGTTGAATCTCGCTGTCGCACTCCTGGCGCAGCGCTAGAGGCAGTCGGCGCAGACGCTGAGCTACGGGAGGCACAGTTGGGTCAACTCTGGGACGGTGGCAGAACCCTTTGATCTCACCGAGTCCGGTGCCCAAGGCGTGGTACTTAGCTGGAATCCATTCGGGCATCGACGTGGTCGGAGGCTCCTCGGACTCGACCGCAGCAATCTGATGTCCGGAAGGCCCGAGAACTCTGCAGTTCAGCTTGTCCATCAGGTCGATTCCCATCAGGTCATCGCCGTCCATGACGACGGTGAAGGTGAACGACGGGAGCTGGACGCAGTCGAACTCGACCGTGGCGTCGACCTCGCCGGCGACGCTGATGCTGGAGCCGTTGTACGACACGAGATGTCTCTCCGACGGTCGCAGGGGGACCTTGGGTCCGAAAATCTTCCTGCAGGTCTGCATGTTGATGATGGAGACCTTGGCAGCTGTGTCCACCAACAGCGGAGTGCTGAACCCGTTGATCCTGACGCTGGCTCTCTTGTACTCGCCCTTCTTGTCCGTGCTGACGGCGAAGATGCTTTGCTGAGCGGAGCTGTCGAAGTCGACACATTGAACCTTCTTCTGAGCCGAGTGCGGTGCCGTGGTGCTGCTCTTGCACACGCTGGCGAAGTGGTTAAGCTTCCCGCACTTCTTACACGCTTTGCCACGGGCAGCGCAGCGCGGGTCGCTGCCTGTGCGGTGGCCCGGCTTACCGCAGTGCGAGCAGCAGGACTCTTGCGGTGGTCGCGCTGCCTGGCCTCTGGTGCCAGTCGGAGCTCTCTTGGCGTTGATCTTCCTGATGCCGTCGTCAGCTGCATTCTTGCCGGTCAAGGACTTCTCACTCTGGATAGCTTTTTCCACCTGGGCGGCAATCTGGATTGCTCCGTCCAGGGTGAGCTCTTGCTCTAGCAGGAGGCGTTCGCGCACCTTCGCTGATGAAGTGCCGAAGATCAGCTGGTCCAGGATGAGGTCGTCGTGAAGGCTCTGGAACTCACAGTCTCTGGCGGCATGACGCAAGTTTGCCACGAATGCGTGCACGCCTTCGCCGCTCCGCTGGACGCACTTCCGGAAGTCATGGCGCTTGGCATACACGCTGACGGTGGCTGAAAGTGCTCCTTAAGCAGTTTGCATGCCGCTTTGAGTGTCGCTGGAGCTTCAGCTGGAGACTTGATAAGAGTCCGGTAGACTCGCACTCCTTCCCGCCCGAGGCAGTGCATGAGCAGTGCGATCTTCCTGGCTTCTTGCAAGCCGTCGACTCCTGACGCTAGCAGGTAGGTGTCGAACTCAGCGGCTCAAGTTTCCATGAAACCACAGGTGTTCCTGGGTTGTCGAGAAATGGAGGCGGTTCTCTCAGGTTTAGTCGTAGCGCTGGCGCTGTGGCGTTCATTTCTAACTTCACTGAGTTGAGTTTGCAGAATTGCAAGGCGATAGCGAGAGTTTGACTTGTGTGCCTTGGCTGCCGTGAGTTGAGTTTTGCGCGGGGTAGTTTTTCGCTAAGTCCCTGCTTGCGATGCCAGTGTTGTGGCCGCTGGCCAAGTGAATGAAATCAATTCACGTAAGGCGAAGGAGAGGAGAGGTGGCTCTCAGCTACAGTGAGCTGGCCAATATATATTATCTGACTGATATGAGCTAGATGTACATCGATGCGCGTACGTTACATAATAGCATTGGGCATGCACATTCAAAACACCTGCGGCGCCAAAATGTGCCTGCGGCGCCAAATTGAGTGCCTGCGGCGCCAAAATGAGTGCCTGTGGCGCTAAAATGCGTGCCTGCAGCGCTAAAATGAGTGCCTGCGGCGCCAGAATGAGTGCCTGCGGCGCCAAATTGAGTGCCTGCGGCGCTAAAATGAGTGCCTGCGGCGCTAAAATGAGTGCCTGCGGCGCTAAAATGAGTGCCTGCGGCGCTAAAATGAGTGCCTGAGGCGCTAAAAGTGGCAATGACATAAGGCATGGCCAGCCAGGCCAATCCGCCCCCCCCACCTAATTGAAATTCCTGGCATTTTGACTTAATACTTGACAGTTATAGTTACTTCTGCCGTTTACCCAAAGTTGCGTTAATTTTGCTTTAGGGTTTTTTACATGTAAGTCGCATTTTTGTTAAAACTAAGTCGCATTTTTGTTAAAACTAAGTCGCATTTTTGTTAAAACTAAGTCGCATTTTTGTTAAAACTAAGTCGCACGGCCGACCGAATTTTGGAGGTTGCGCATGTATGGACAAGAGTGAGACAAGAGTGATATTGTATGCTTGATAATACAATATCAAGCATCCCGACTGCAGAAGAATACACCATTATTTATTATGCTCTCAATAAATCGTTTTTTCAACCTATGGTTGAAATATAGGTTTCTTAGAAATGAACTGAAGACCGGTATGAACGAATGCGTAAATCACGAGGGCTGAAGGCCCGACGGATTTATAAAATAGCTGCCGAAAAAGGCATGCCTTATATAGTCAAAAAGATTTTACGGGACATTATTGAATATTGGCAAATAAAATCCCGGAGAACACAAATAATGCCCGGAAAATGTTTTTATCTATGTTTTATGCAAATTCGTTGATACCGGTCTTCAGTTCATTTCTAACAAAATCGAGCGTAGCGTTCTACTGCAGTTGTAAATGGCTGTTGAAAGCTAGGACGGCAAACTCCCGGTCCGTGGAAGCCTCTCTATCCGGCCCTCGGCTTTTTTGAAACTTCACACTATATAGCAATCTGGCCCGCTCATTAGGTTGTGCCTCTTCTCAGCTGTCTTTCTCTTCTCTACTCTCCTCTATTCCTGGCTCTCTTCTTCTCTCCCTTTCTCTCCCCCTCTTCTCTGCCCTTTTCTCTCCTCATATCTCTTCTCTCATCCAATCTCTCGCTTCTCCTCTTTTCTCTCCTTTCCTCTCTCTCGATTCTTTATCTGGCCTGCACCTTAAGGTAGAAAAGTTTCAGACTGCTGGTTTACACTCTCACCAATTATCAAACTTAGCGATGGCGCCTCTAGGATGGTGATAGATAGCGATAGCGGCCCTATTCCATCACTTTATTTATCGACTCTAATGACAGTTGCTACTATCAATTTTTATTTTGTTTTGTTGTTCCTTTTTGTGGGAAACGTTAACAATTGGGTTATTTATGAAAAATTCAAGGCAATATTAATTTCAAACACGTATTAATAAATTATTAATCTGAATAACGCATATTAAAAGAACTTTTTCAAACATTGTGATCTTAAGGAATATAGATAAAGAATCCAGCTCATGGCTGCGGGCCAGATGAGAGAGAGAGGGGGGGGGGAAAGGAGAGGCGAGAGATGGGATGAGAGAAGAGATTTAAGAGAAAAGATGAGAGAAAAGGGGAGAAGAGAGAGGGGAGAGGATCTGAGGGCCGCAATTCGCCAACACCTGTAGAGGAAACAGTCTACTAAATATGTAGTCCCATGCACCAGTGTTTACTAAATGCTCAAATTTTATATTGGCGCAGAAATGAAGTCGCACTTGTGTAAAAAGAATCTAGCAGAGCACACAATTGAGGAACAAATATACTCAATGTTTTATTTGTTAAAATCCTTCAATGCCTGTTGCCTAACTAATTTGAAGTACTATAAGTGTCGAATTTCATTTCAGTTTCAATTGTTTTTCGAAACCTCTGTTTGCTATCATTGTCACAATCAGTAGCAGAGCTGCTGGAGCAGCCGAAACTCAGACTCGTTGAGCATCTCACTGCTCAGGGCAAAGCAACTCATTGTGCCGCTCAGACATCTGTCACTTGTGGGCCCGAATCCGAGTCGCAGGCAGTGAAAGGACGCCGCTGAAGAGTTCCAAGAACTTCTACTAAACGAAGACGTCGCAACCAGCGTGCCGTTCTGATACATGCGCTTCTGCTCCAGCCCGTTGAAGGTGACTCCAGCCGACAGGAGATGCACGGAGCCGTCAGTCGGTAGAAAAAAAGACGAAAATCCGAAAATTCTCTCACCGACACTCCCGCCGCCGCTGGACAGCCAGGCGAAACCGTAGAAATACTCTGCTTTCTTGATCAGAGAGCTGCCGATGTTGGTTCCTGAGCACTCTTGGAATCGGCTGTAGTACTGATACCTGCTTGTGCAGCGGTAGAGGCGTGGCTAGAAGGTGAGCAGCGGTTTCAAAGCATCACAGACAGTTTCAACTCACTCGTCTTTAGTCATGGCGTGCCGAACCTGCGCAAAAGTCGAGTAGGTGGAACCGACTCCCAGAAGCTTCTCAAAACCGGGAGTCTCAGTGCTCAAGTAGGAGCTCGTGTTGCCCTTGAAGTGAGCACCTGCTGCATCAATTGTTACATCGTGAGCCTTGAGACAGGACAGTCTCGGGTTGACCTCATTCTTCAGACCGCTCCGAGAGAACTTGTAGAACAGCTTCAGCTTGAGCTGTTTCACCAGGGGCTCAGAAGACTCTGCAGTGATAAATGAATAATCTATTTAAACAAAGCAAATGACTTCATTGTAGCGATACAGAATTGTCAAGACAGCAGCCACTGAGCCGCTCACCGCAGTCTCCGCACAGCCCATCGGTGTACTTGTAAGAGTCGCAGTCGCCGTCATTCCATTGCTCGAGTTGGGAACACGCGTCTCCATGGTAACACAGGCGGGTGGCGATGTCGAAGTGGAATGCGTTGCAGGTGGGCAGTCGGGAGCAGGCGGCGGCGCACTGCAGCTTGCTGGCCAGGCGGTGCGGCAGCGGAGAGGCGGCCGCGGTGGGGCAGCGTCGGGTCTTCTCGAATGCCAGCTCAGCAGCAGCAGCAAGTCTGAAAGAGACCAGTGAAAGAAGCAGAGCTAAAAAGTAATTCATCCTAGCTTGGAGTTTACTCCGTTTCATCATGGCTTGGTTTCGATCGATGCCTGCTGATTCACTCAGTTGCTCTCTATTTTACCTTTATAGGAAAATCTGACTCGTGCAGGCCTATTTGATTGCCTCTGCACTCTGGTTACAAAATCAGCAAAGTTGAGTTCCTCTTGTTTCGTACTCAGGTCTCGATCCTTTTTATCAAAAGCATGGATGTCAGGCCTGACAGCAGCATGCAGAATGTCCAACAATATGAAGCATTTTTTGTTTGAACAGCGACTGTATGCTTGCATGCATTTTTTACGAGCTTAGCTGGAAGTGAAGCGACCATGGCGTCAAACGCAAATCCGACAATTCTGGAATCGGAACACACAGTTCTGCTTGCAACCGACAAGGCCAAATTTTAAACAAGCGACAGTTGCATACTCTTATTCCTCTGCAGTCCTGATGCATGATATTGAGTAAAACAGTCCACGCCTGCCGCCGATTTTAACGTCAATCAATTTTTAACAAGTTCCCAATCGGGTTTAGGACGTTCTATTACATTCTGAAAAGTTCGAAGTCGGTAGTAAACGCGAGAGTTTATTTTTGTGATGCAAACAATGTAACATATATTCGAATAGACGCCCTGCTCCAGCACATAGATGCTCCAGCATATAAAATTTCGATTTCACAATTACAACTCTGAATACTGAGTTTGCGCGTACCTATTCAAAGGGGTTTTGTAAACATTCCATTTGAGAATTGTGGCCATTGTGTGAGGCGTGAGAACTGTGCGTGTTTTAAACACTGGACAAATATATGTAGGTGCTTGAAAGACACTCAGCAAGGAAAATTTTACACAGCTAACAAATCCTACATTTATAAATGTAGAATGGGATGCCTTTTTCTGAACCGTTCTTAATTTTGGAGCAGTTAATTTGATTTGAAAAGTGTCTGCTAATACAGGAAATGAAAAAGATTCGACTGTCGACTCTGCCCTGCCTCCTGCTGCTCAGCTGCCTGGTGGTGACTTCAAGCGCCAAGGTGCTGCCAAACTTCGCAGCAACAAAGACCCGACGCTGCCCCACCGCGGCCGCCTCTCCGCTGCCGCACCGCCTGGCCAGCAAGCTGCAGTGCGCCGCCGCCTGCTCCCGACTGCCCACCTGCAACGCATTCCACTTCGACATCGCCACCCGCCTGTGTTACCATGGAGACGCGTGTTCCCAACTCGAGCAATGGACTGACGGCGACTGCGACTCTTACAAGTACACTGATGTGCTGTGCGGAGACTGCGGTGAGCGGCTCAGTGGCTGCTGTCTTGACAGCTCTGCGTCTCTCCAATGAAATCATTTACTTTGTTTAAATTGATTATAAATTTATCACTGCAGAGTCTTCTGAGCCCCTGTTGAAACAGCTCAAGCTGAAGCTGTTCTACAAGTTCTCTCGGAGCGGTCTGAAGAATGAGGTCAACCCGAGACTGTCCTGTCTCAAGGCTCACGACGTGACAATTGATGCAGCTGGTGCTCACTTCAAGGGCAACACGAGCTCCTACTTGAGCACTGAGACCCCCGGTTTTGAGAAGTTTCTTGGAGTCGGTTCCACCTACTCGACTTTTGCGCAGGTTCGGCACGCCATGTCCGGCGGGTGAGAAAGAATTCACTCTGCATTTAACATTAAATTGCTTGCAACTTACATGTATCACCTCTCTTGTATCACCTACCTCTGTGCATATAGGTGGCAGTACTACAGCAGATTCCAAGAGTGCTCTGGAAATTACGCCAGCAATTCAATTTCCCAGTTTCAAGACTATTTCTACGTCTTTAATTGGCTGTCTACCAACACCGGCGAGGTTCTGTACGGACTATCACCAAACTTCCTCCCTACCGACGGCTCTGTGCATCTCCTGTCGGCTGGATTCACCTACGACGGACTCGAGTTTAGGGACGTGTATAGGAACGGCACTTTGGAGGCGATTTATCGGACGGCTTACAACACTTATAGTTCTTCCATCGCCGCCTTTCAATGCCTCCGACTGGGATTTCATCTCACAAGCGACCGTTGTCTCAACGGCTCAATGAGTTGCTTCGCCCTGAGCACTAAGATGCTCAATCAGACCGAATACGAGATGCTGCAGCAGCTCTGCTACTGATTCAACATAACCATCAGCACGAGTTGCAGTACAACCTGTTCCAAATGAGAAACCTACTTTTTGAAGTCAATTAGAAATTTGGACTTTTGCTTTTACTGACATGTGCATGTAAAACGATTTCTGACCGCCAAGTCTCGAAAAAAATGAATACGACTGAATGGACCGATTAATTACGACCAATATTATTTAAAGCACGAAAGCTTCAAGTGAGTAGTGCGAAGCAAGAAAATGAAGACTTTGCTTTTTAATTATTGCACTGCCAAGAGTTAATAGAATCGGGAATTCACTGCCGCGTCAATTACTGGTGCTTTTAGCATTGCGCAAGCACAGTTCATGGGGAGAGATTAGATTGGTTAGACTATAGTTTCAGCTTCCGTTGGTGATTCCCTGTGCACTGTACAGAACAGTGAACAGTGATTCCCTTAATCGCCTGGGGGGTGGGGTTGGGCGCGGCGGATATCAAAAACCTGTAGGCAATTGAGTGCCTGTGGCGCTAAAATGCGTGCCTGCGGCGCCAAAATGAGTGCCTGCGGCGCCAAAATGAGTGCCTGCAGCGCAAAAATGAGTGCCTGCGGCGCCAAAATGAGTGCCTGCGGCGCCAAAATGAATGCCTGCGGCGCTTAAATGAGTGCCTGCTTTTGTGGCCGCTGGCCAAATGAATGAAATCAATTCACGTAAGGCGAAGGAGAGGAGAGGTGGCTCTCAGCTACAGTGAGCTGGCCAATATATATTATCTGACTGATATGAGCTAGATGTACATCGATGCGCGTACGTTACATAATAGCATTGAGCATGCACATTCACAACATCATCCCCCGTGCAAAGAGGTGACAGATTACGGGTGGGATAAGCAGACGCATTAAAAAGCAAGCAATGTCAATGGAACAGTTTTCGGTGCATGAGCAGTCAGTTAGTCAAGTCAGTCAATCGTGAGTCACAACGTTGCCGAACCATTGAGGCGGTGCACGAAGTCTCTCAGAGCGGCGCAGCGGTGGCGTTGGCGGTGGCGCCGCCTCTGGTCTCCCGCCGTCCGGCTGTTGCAGAGCCTCTGTGTCGTCGGCCCCGTCACCCCAGCCGTGGTGGTCATCAAGGATGCAGCGGCTGATGTGCCAGCGGCTGCCATCGGTCAGAGTGATGGTGTTGCCCTCGCGACTGACGACTGTCTGTGGCTCGGAGACGCCGCTGCTGAGCTTTCCGCGCCTCGGCCGGCGGACGCGGACGCGGCTCCCGACAGTCAACGCTGCGTCCTTCAGCGGCTGGTTCCGCTTGCGCATCCGGCGGCGGCTCTTGGCCCGCTGCTGTCGCTCCGTGACGCTGCGCCGCAGCTCCTGGTCCGTCGTTGACTCGGTGCTTGCTGGTTGAAGACGATCGAGAGGCAGGCGGAGCTTCCGTCCCAGCATCAGTTCAGCCGGCGACTTCTTGGTCAGCGCGTGCTCAGATGATCGATACGCGAGCAGCAGCTCCTGAACCGCCTGCTTCACTGGCACACTGTCGGCGAGTAGTGCGCGCAGTGACGTCTTGATGAAGCCGTTGAATCTCTCGACTCCGCCATTCTGCTGTGGACAGTAGAACGGAGTGCGACGGTGCTTGATGCCGAGCGAGCTGAGGAAGTCCGTAAACTCGGTTGACACAAACTGAGGTCCGTTGTCCGTGGTAATTTCGTCTGGAAGCCCCCAGCGGACGAACAGGCTGCGAAGGGCTTCGATACACGCAGCGGAAGTCACGGATGAAGATGCGATGATCTCAGGCCACTTGGAGTAGAGATCGTGGACGACAATGAAAAATCGATGGGACTGAGGCACATTGGCTTCCGGCAGCTCTCCAACTATATCGACTTGCAGCTGTCGCCATGGACCCGCTGGTAGCTCCGTCGTTGACCATGGGACCTTGATCGGCTTGAACGCTTTCTCGGACAGGACGCAGGCGCTGCAGTTCCGCACGAAGGCTTCCACGTCGCTGTCGATGCGCGGCCACCAGACCGTATCGCGGCACCGCGCCTTGACCTTGGCGACGCCGAGATGTCCTTGATGCGCCTCTGCCAGCACAAGGTCGCGGAGGTCAGTCGGGATGACGGCTCGGCTGCCTCTCGCCAGGCAGCAACCATCGTTCCACAGGTAGAGCTCGTGTTGCACCTGGTGGAAGCCCTTCAGGTCGGCTGGAACCTCGACTGGCCATCCGTTGATGAGGAACCCGATGACTCGCTGCAGTTGGTTGTCGCTCTTGGTTGCGTCGGCCAGTTGAGTGACTGAGATCGGCTCGGCGCTTCTGGCCAGCACCAGGTTGATGTCGGACTCGCTCTGGTGCTGCTCATTGGACTCGTTGGCTGCGCTCTTGCCGTCGTAGCCGTAGCGAGACAGAAAGTCGGGCTGGACGTTGAGCTTGCCGGGGACGTACTCGATGTCGAAGTCGTAGACGAAGAGTCGCTCGCACCAGCGCTGAAGTCGAAGAGGTCGTTGGCCGACTCCTCGAGGTGACAGCAGGGTCGTCAGCGCTTGATGGTCGGTGAGAAGCTTGAACTTGCGACCGTACAGCAGCAGGTGCCAATGCTCGCAGCTCCAGAAAGAGGCCAAGGCCTCTTTCTCTGACGCAGAGTAGCGGCGCTCGGTGTCGGATAGGGCTCGCGAAGCAAAGGCGACTGGCCGCAGCTGTCCGTGCTCGTCGACTTGGCTCAGGGTCGCGCCCAGGGAGACGTCGCTGCTGTCGCAGGAGACGACGGTTTCGTGATCTTGGTCGAAGAACTTCAGGCACGGTGCTGATGAGATGAGCCGCTTCACCTCGCTGAAGGCCGCCTCGCATTTCGCGTCCCAGTTCCATGGCGCGTCCTTGCGCAGGAGCGCTGTCAGCGGCTCGGCGACGTGAGACAGGTTCTTGATGTAGAACTGGAAGAACTTTGCAAAGCCGAGGAATGAAGCCAACTCTGCCGTATTTGTGGGTGCCTTGAGTTCCGATACGGACTCGGTGTGCGACTGGAGAGGTTGAATTCCCGCTGCGCTGACGCGGTGTCCGACGAACTCGATCTCCGACGCCTTGAAGATGCACTTCTTGAGGTTGACGGTTACTCGATGCTGCAGCAACTTGTCCAGTACCTGAAGTACGCGAATTTCGTGCTCGGCTTCCGTAGCGGCGTGAACGGCGATGTCGTCTTGATAGTGAACGACGCCTCTGATGCCTTGGAGGATCTTGCCGACGACCTTCTGGAAAGCCGCCGGAGCCGAGCTGATGCCGAACGGCATCCATCTGAATCGGTAGAGGCCGGATTCGGTGTGGAAGCAGGTCAGATTCTTGGCGTCATCATGCAGAGGCAGCTGTAGATACGACTGGTTGAGGTCGATCCTTGAGAAAAACTTCGAATTGGTGAATTCGGTCACCAGGTCGGCGAAGGTAGGCAGTGACATCGAGTCCGGGATGATCGCCTTGTTGACGCTTCGCAGATCAACGCAGAGGCGCAGCTTCCCATCGGCCTTGCGGGCACAGGTGACGTTGGACTGCCAGTCAGGGATGTCGCCGTCGACTCGCTCGATGATGCCTTCTTCCTCCCAGCGTTGAATCTCGCTGTCGCACTCCTGGCGCAGCGCTAGAGGCAGTCGGCGCAGACGCTGAGCTACGGGAGGCACAGTTGGGTCAACTCTGGGACGGTGGCAGAACCCTTTGATCTCACCGAGTCCGGTGCCCAAGGCGTGGTACTTAGCTGGAATCCATTCGGGCATCGACGTGGTCGGAGGCTCCTCGGACTCGACCGCAGCAATCTGATGTCCGGAAGGCCCGAGAACTCTGCAGTTCAGCTTGTCCATCAGGTCGATTCCCATCAGGTCATCGCCGTCCATGACGACGGTGAAGGTGAACGACGGGAGCTGGACGCAGTCGAACTCGACCGTGGCGTCGACCTCGCCGGCGACGCTGATGCTGGAGCCGTTGTACGACACGAGATGTCTCTCCGACGGTCGCAGGGGGACCTTGGGTCCGAAAATCTTCCTGCAGGTCTGCATGTTGATGATGGAGACCTTGGCAGCTGTGTCCACCAACAGCGGAGTGCTGAACCCGTTGATCCTGACGCTGGCTCTCTTGTACTCGCCCTTCTTGTCCGTGCTGACGGCGAAGATGCTTTGCTGAGCGGAGCTGTCGAAGTCGACACATTGAACCTTCTTCTGAGCCGAGTGCGGTGCCGTGGTGCTGCTCTTGCACACGCTGGCGAAGTGGTTAAGCTTCCCGCACTTCTTACACGCTTTGCCACGGGCAGCGCAGCGCGGGTCGCTGCCTGTGCGGTGGCCCGGCTTACCGCAGTGCGAGCAGCAGGACTCTTGCGGTGGTCGCGCTGCCTGGCCTCTGGTGCCAGTCGGAGCTCTCTTGGCGTTGATCTTCCTGATGCCGTCGTCAGCTGCATTCTTGCCGGTCAAGGACTTCTCACTCTGGATAGCTTTTTCCACCTGGGCGGCAATCTGGATTGCTCCGTCCAGGGTGAGCTCTTGCTCTAGCAGGAGGCGTTCGCGCACCTTCGCTGATGAAGTGCCGAAGATCAGCTGGTCCAGGATGAGGTCGTCGTGAAGGCTCTGGAACTCACAGTCTCTGGCGGCATGACGCAAGTTTGCCACGAATGCGTGCACGCCTTCGCCGCTCCGCTGGACGCACTTCCGGAAGTCATGGCGCTTGGCATACACGCTGACGGTGGCTGAAAGTGCTCCTTAAGCAGTTTGCATGCCGCTTTGAGTGTCGCTGGAGCTTCAGCTGGAGACTTGATAAGAGTCCGGTAGACTCGCACTCCTTCCCGCCCGAGGCAGTGCATGAGCAGTGCGATCTTCCTGGCTTCTTGCAAGCCGTCGACTCCTGACGCTAGCAGGTAGGTGTCGAACTCAGCGGCTCAAGTTTCCATGAAACCACAGGTGTTCCTGGGTTGTCGAGAAATGGAGGCGGTTCTCTCAGGTTTAGTCGTAGCGCTGGCGCTGTGGCGTTCATTTCTAACTTCACTGAGTTGAGTTTGCAGAATTGCAAGGCGATAGCGAGAGTTTGACTTGTGTGCCTTGGCTGCCGTGAGTTGAGTTTTGCGCGGGGTAGTTTTTCGCTAAGTCCCTGCTTGCGATGCCAGTGTTGTGGCCGCTGGCCAAGTGAATGAAATCAATTCACGTAAGGCGAAGGAGAGGAGAGGTGGCTCTCAGCTACAGTGAGCTGGCCAATATATATTATCTGACTGATATGAGCTAGATGTACATCGATGCGCGTACGTTACATAATAGCATTGGGCATGCACATTCAAAACACCTGCGGCGCCAAAATGTGCCTGCGGCGCCAAATTGAGTGCCTGCGGCGCCAAAATGAGTGCCTGTGGCGCTAAAATGCGTGCCTGCAGCGCTAAAATGAGTGCCTGCGGCGCCAGAATGAGTGCCTGCGGCGCCAAATTGAGTGCCTGCGGCGCTAAAATGAGTGCCTGCGGCGCTAAAATGAGTGCCTGCGGCGCTAAAATGAGTGCCTGCGGCGCTAAAATGAGTGCCTGAGGCGCTAAAAGTGGCAATGACATAAGGCATGGCCAGCCAGGCCAATCCGCCCCCCCCACCTAATTGAAATTCCTGGCATTTTGACTTAATACTTGACAGTTATAGTTACTTCTGCCGTTTACCCAAAGTTGCGTTAATTTTGCTTTAGGGTTTTTTACATGTAAGTCGCATTTTTGTTAAAACTAAGTCGCATTTTTGTTAAAACTAAGTCGCATTTTTGTTAAAACTAAGTCGCATTTTTGTTAAAACTAAGTCGCACGGCCGACCGAATTTTGGAGGTTGCGCATGTATGGACAAGAGTGAGACAAGAGTGATATTGTATGCTTGATAATACAATATCAAGCATCCCGACTGCAGAAGAATACACCATTATTTATTATGCTCTCAATAAATCGTTTTTTCAACCTATGGTTGAAATATAGGTTTCTTAGAAATGAACTGAAGACCGGTATGAACGAATGCGTAAATCACGAGGGCTGAAGGCCCGACGGATTTATAAAATAGCTGCCGAAAAAGGCATGCCTTATATAGTCAAAAAGATTTTACGGGACATTATTGAATATTGGCAAATAAAATCCCGGAGAACACAAATAATGCCCGGAAAATGTTTTTATCTATGTTTTATGCAAATTCGTTGATACCGGTCTTCAGTTCATTTCTAACAAAATCGAGCGTAGCGTTCTACTGCAGTTGTAAATGGCTGTTGAAAGCTAGGACGGCAAACTCCCGGTCCGTGGAAGCCTCTCTATCCGGCCCTCGGCTTTTTTGAAACTTCACACTATATAGCAATCTGGCCCGCTCATTAGGTTGTGCCTCTTCTCAGCTGTCTTTCTCTTCTCTACTCTCCTCTATTCCTGGCTCTCTTCTTCTCTCCCTTTCTCTCCCCCTCTTCTCTGCCCTTTTCTCTCCTCATATCTCTTCTCTCATCCAATCTCTCGCTTCTCCTCTTTTCTCTCCTTTCCTCTCTCTCGATTCTTTATCTGGCCTGCACCTTAAGGTAGAAAAGTTTCAGACTGCTGGTTTACACTCTCACCAATTATCAAACTTAGCGATGGCGCCTCTAGGATGGTGATAGATAGCGATAGCGGCCCTATTCCATCACTTTATTTATCGACTCTAATGACAGTTGCTACTATCAATTTTTATTTTGTTTTGTTGTTCCTTTTTGTGGGAAACGTTAACAATTGGGTTATTTATGAAAAATTCAAGGCAATATTAATTTCAAACACGTATTAATAAATTATTAATCTGAATAACGCATATTAAAAGAACTTTTTCAAACATTGTGATCTTAAGGAATATAGATAAAGAATCCAGCTCATGGCTGCGGGCCAGATGAGAGAGAGAGGGGGGGGGGGAAAGGAGAGGCGAGAGATGGGATGAGAGAAGAGATTTAAGAGAAAAGATGAGAGAAAAGGGGAGAAGAGAGAGGGGAGAGGATCTGAGGGCCGCAATTCGCCAACACCTGTAGAGGAAACAGTCTACTAAATATGTAGTCCCATGCACCAGTGTTTACTAAATGCTCAAATTTTATATTGGCGCAGAAATGAAGTCGCACTTGTGTAAAAAGAATCTAGCAGAGCACACAATTGAGGAACAAATATACTCAATGTTTTATTTGTTAAAATCCTTCAATGCCTGTTGCCTAACTAATTTGAAGTACTATAAGTGTCGAATTTCATTTCAGTTTCAATTGTTTTTCGAAACCTCTGTTTGCTATCATTGTCACAATCAGTAGCAGAGCTGCTGGAGCAGCCGAAACTCAGACTCGTTGAGCATCTCACTGCTCAGGGCAAAGCAACTCATTGTGCCGCTCAGACATCTGTCACTTGTGGGCCCGAATCCGAGTCGCAGGCAGTGAAAGGACGCCGCTGAAGAGTTCCAAGAACTTCTACTAAACGAAGACGTCGCAACCAGCGTGCCGTTCTGATACATGCGCTTCTGCTCCAGCCCGTTGAAGGTGACTCCAGCCGACAGGAGATGCACGGAGCCGTCAGTCGGTAGAAAAAAAGACGAAAATCCGAAAATTCTCTCACCGACACTCCCGCCGCCGCTGGACAGCCAGGCGAAACCGTAGAAATACTCTGCTTTCTTGATCAGAGAGCTGCCGATGTTGGTTCCTGAGCACTCTTGGAATCGGCTGTAGTACTGATACCTGCTTGTGCAGCGGTAGAGGCGTGGCTAGAAGGTGAGCAGCGGTTTCAAAGCATCACAGACAGTTTCAACTCACTCGTCTTTAGTCATGGCGTGCCGAACCTGCGCAAAAGTCGAGTAGGTGGAACCGACTCCCAGAAGCTTCTCAAAACCGGGAGTCTCAGTGCTCAAGTAGGAGCTCGTGTTGCCCTTGAAGTGAGCACCTGCTGCATCAATTGTTACATCGTGAGCCTTGAGACAGGACAGTCTCGGGTTGACCTCATTCTTCAGACCGCTCCGAGAGAACTTGTAGAACAGCTTCAGCTTGAGCTGTTTCACCAGGGGCTCAGAAGACTCTGCAGTGATAAATGAATAATCTATTTAAACAAAGCAAATGACTTCATTGTAGCGATACAGAATTGTCAAGACAGCAGCCACTGAGCCGCTCACCGCAGTCTCCGCACAGCCCATCGGTGTACTTGTAAGAGTCGCAGTCGCCGTCATTCCATTGCTCGAGTTGGGAACACGCGTCTCCATGGTAACACAGGCGGGTGGCGATGTCGAAGTGGAATGCGTTGCAGGTGGGCAGTCGGGAGCAGGCGGCGGCGCACTGCAGCTTGCTGGCCAGGCGGTGCGGCAGCGGAGAGGCGGCCGCGGTGGGGCAGCGTCGGGTCTTCTCGAATGCCAGCTCAGCAGCAGCAGCAAGTCTGAAAGAGACCAGTGAAAGAAGCAGAGCTAAAAAGTAATTCATCCTAGCTTGGAGTTTACTCCGTTTCATCATGGCTTGGTTTCGATCGATGCCTGCTGATTCACTCAGTTGCTCTCTATTTTACCTTTATAGGAAAATCTGACTCGTGCAGGCCTATTTGATTGCCTCTGCACTCTGGTTACAAAATCAGCAAAGTTGAGTTCCTCTTGTTTCGTACTCAGGTCTCGATCCTTTTTATCAAAAGCATGGATGTCAGGCCTGACAGCAGCATGCAGAATGTCCAACAATATGAAGCATTTTTTGTTTGAACAGCGACTGTATGCTTGCATGCATTTTTTACGAGCTTAGCTGGAAGTGAAGCGACCATGGCGTCAAACGCAAATCCGACAATTCTGGAATCGGAACACACAGTTCTGCTTGCAACCGACAAGGCCAAATTTTAAACAAGCGACAGTTGCATACTCTTATTCCTCTGCAGTCCTGATGCATGATATTGAGTAAAACAGTCCACGCCTGCCGCCGATTTTAACGTCAATCAATTTTTAACAAGTTCCCAATCGGGTTTAGGACGTTCTATTACATTCTGAAAAGTTCGAAGTCGGTAGTAAACGCGAGAGTTTATTTTTGTGATGCAAACAATGTAACATATATTCGAATAGACGCCCTGCTCCAGCACATAGATGCTCCAGCATATAAAATTTCGATTTCACAATTACAACTCTGAATACTGAGTTTGCGCGTACCTATTCAAAGGGGTTTTGTAAACATTCCATTTGAGAATTGTGGCCATTGTGTGAGGCGTGAGAACTGTGCGTGTTTTAAACACTGGACAAATATA
Organism: Macrostomum lignano; assembly: GCA_002269645.1. NCBI lineage: Eukaryota > Metazoa > Platyhelminthes > Macrostomidae > Macrostomum > Macrostomum lignano. Next base: position 77,278 of record NIVC01002746.1, read on the forward strand.
TGTAGGTGCTTGAAAGACACTCAGCAAGGAAAATTTTACACAGCTAACAAATCCTACATTTATAAATGTAGAATGGGATGCCTTTTTCTGAACCGTTCTTAATTTTGGAGCAGTTAATTTGATTTGAAAAGTGTCTGCTAATACAGGAAATGAAAAAGATTCGACTGTCGACTCTGCCCTGCCTCCTGCTGCTCAGCTGCCTGGTGGTGACTTCAAGCGCCAAGGTGCTGCCAAACTTCGCAGCAACAAAGACCCGACGCTGCCCCACCGCGGCCGCCTCTCCGCTGCCGCACCGCCTGGCCAGCAAGCTGCAGTGCGCCGCCGCCTGCTCCCGACTGCCCACCTGCAACGCATTCCACTTCGACATCGCCACCCGCCTGTGTTACCATGGAGACGCGTGTTCCCAACTCGAGCAATGGACTGACGGCGACTGCGACTCTTACAAGTACACTGATGTGCTGTGCGGAGACTGCGGTGAGCGGCTCAGTGGCTGCTGTCTTGACAGCTCTGCGTCTCTCCAATGAAATCATTTACTTTGTTTAAATTGATTATAAATTTATCACTGCAGAGTCTTCTGAGCCCCTGTTGAAACAGCTCAAGCTGAAGCTGTTCTACAAGTTCTCTCGGAGCGGTCTGAAGAATGAGGTCAACCCGAGACTGTCCTGTCTCAAGGCTCACGACGTGACAATTGATGCAGCTGGTGCTCACTTCAAGGGCAACACGAGCTCCTACTTGAGCACTGAGACCCCCGGTTTTGAGAAGTTTCTTGGAGTCGGTTCCACCTACTCGACTTTTGCGCAGGTTCGGCACGCCATGTCCGGCGGGTGAGAAAGAATTCACTCTGCATTTAACATTAAATTGCTTGCAACTTACATGTATCACCTCTCTTGTATCACCTACCTCTGTGCATATAGGTGGCAGTACTACAGCAGATTCCAAGAGTGCTCTGGAAATTACGCCAGCAATTCAATTTCCCAGTTTCAAGACTATTTCTACGTCTTTAATTGGCTGTCTACCAACACCGGCGAGGTTCTGTACGGACTATCACCAAACTTCCTCCCTACCGACGGCTCTGTGCATCTCCTGTCGGCTGGATTCACCTACGACGGACTCGAGTTTAGGGACGTGTATAGGAACGGCACTTTGGAGGCGATTTATCGGACGGCTTACAACACTTATAGTTCTTCCATCGCCGCCTTTCAATGCCTCCGACTGGGATTTCATCTCACAAGCGACCGTTGTCTCAACGGCTCAATGAGTTGCTTCGCCCTGAGCACTAAGATGCTCAATCAGACCGAATACGAGATGCTGCAGCAGCTCTGCTACTGATTCAACATAACCATCAGCACGAGTTGCAGTACAACCTGTTCCAAATGAGAAACCTACTTTTTGAAGTCAATTAGAAATTTGGACTTTTGCTTTTACTGACATGTGCATGTAAAACGATTTCTGACCGCCAAGTCTCGAAAAAAATGAATACGACTGAATGGACCGATTAATTACGACCAATATTATTTAAAGCACGAAAGCTTCAAGTGAGTAGTGCGAAGCAAGAAAATGAAGACTTTGCTTTTTAATTATTGCACTGCCAAGAGTTAATAGAATCGGGAATTCACTGCCGCGTCAATTACTGGTGCTTTTAGCATTGCGCAAGCACAGTTCATGGGGAGAGATTAGATTGGTTAGACTATAGTTTCAGCTTCCGTTGGTGATTCCCTGTGCACTGTACAGAACAGTGAACAGTGATTCCCTTAATCGCCTGGGGGGTGGGGTTGGGCGCGGCGGATATCAAAAACCTGTAGGCAATTGAGTGCCTGTGGCGCTAAAATGCGTGCCTGCGGCGCCAAAATGAGTGCCTGCGGCGCCAAAATGAGTGCCTGCAGCGCAAAAATGAGTGCCTGCGGCGCCAAAATGAGTGCCTGCGGCGCCAAAATGAATGCCTGCGGCGCTTAAATGAGTGCCTGCTTTTGTGGCCGCTGGCCAAATGAATGAAATCAATTCACGTAAGGCGAAGGAGAGGAGAGGTGGCTCTCAGCTACAGTGAGCTGGCCAATATATATTATCTGACTGATATGAGCTAGATGTACATCGATGCGCGTACGTTACATAATAGCATTGAGCATGCACATTCACAACATCATCCCCCCGTGCAAAGAGGTGACAGATTACGGGTGGGATAAGCAGACGCATTAAAAAGCAAGCAATGTCAATGGAACAGTTTTCGGTGCATGAGCAGTCAGTTAGTCAAGTCAGTCAATCGTGAGTCACAACGTTGCCGAACCATTGAGGCGGTGCACGAAGTCTCTCAGAGCGGCGCAGCGGTGGCGTTGGCGGTGGCGCCGCCTCTGGTCTCCCGCCGTCCGGCTGTTGCAGAGCCTCTGTGTCGTCGGCCCCGTCACCCCAGCCGTGGTGGTCATCAAGGATGCAGCGGCTGATGTGCCAGCGGCTGCCATCGGTCAGAGTGATGGTGTTGCCCTCGCGACTGACGACTGTCTGTGGCTCGGAGACGCCGCTGCTGAGCTTTCCGCGCCTCGGCCGGCGGACGCGGACGCGGCTCCCGACAGTCAACGCTGCGTCCTTCAGCGGCTGGTTCCGCTTGCGCATCCGGCGGCGGCTCTTGGCCCGCTGCTGTCGCTCCGTGACGCTGCGCCGCAGCTCCTGGTCCGTCGTTGACTCGGTGCTTGCTGGTTGAAGACGATCGAGAGGCAGGCGGAGCTTCCGTCCCAGCATCAGTTCAGCCGGCGACTTCTTGGTCAGCGCGTGCTCAGATGATCGATACGCGAGCAGCAGCTCCTGAACCGCCTGCTTCACTGGCACACTGTCGGCGAGTAGTGCGCGCAGTGACGTCTTGATGAAGCCGTTGAATCTCTCGACTCCGCCATTCTGCTGTGGACAGTAGAACGGAGTGCGACGGTGCTTGATGCCGAGCGAGCTGAGGAAGTCCGTAAACTCGGTTGACACAAACTGAGGTCCGTTGTCCGTGGTAATTTCGTCTGGAAGCCCCCAGCGGACGAACAGGCTGCGAAGGGCTTCGATACACGCAGCGGAAGTCACGGATGAAGATGCGATGATCTCAGGCCACTTGGAGTAGAGATCGTGGACGACAATGAAAAATCGATGGGACTGAGGCACATTGGCTTCCGGCAGCTCTCCAACTATATCGACTTGCAGCTGTCGCCATGGACCCGCTGGTAGCTCCGTCGTTGACCATGGGACCTTGATCGGCTTGAACGCTTTCTCGGACAGGACGCAGGCGCTGCAGTTCCGCACGAAGGCTTCCACGTCGCTGTCGATGCGCGGCCACCAGACCGTATCGCGGCACCGCGCCTTGACCTTGGCGACGCCGAGATGTCCTTGATGCGCCTCTGCCAGCACAAGGTCGCGGAGGTCAGTCGGGATGACGGCTCGGCTGCCTCTCGCCAGGCAGCAACCATCGTTCCACAGGTAGAGCTCGTGTTGCACCTGGTGGAAGCCCTTCAGGTCGGCTGGAACCTCGACTGGCCATCCGTTGATGAGGAACCCGATGACTCGCTGCAGTTGGTTGTCGCTCTTGGTTGCGTCGGCCAGTTGAGTGACTGAGATCGGCTCGGCGCTTCTGGCCAGCACCAGGTTGATGTCGGACTCGCTCTGGTGCTGCTCATTGGACTCGTTGGCTGCGCTCTTGCCGTCGTAGCCGTAGCGAGACAGAAAGTCGGGCTGGACGTTGAGCTTGCCGGGGACGTACTCGATGTCGAAGTCGTAGACGAAGAGTCGCTCGCACCAGCGCTGAAGTCGAAGAGGTCGTTGGCCGACTCCTCGAGGTGACAGCAGGGTCGTCAGCGCTTGATGGTCGGTGAGAAGCTTGAACTTGCGACCGTACAGCAGCAGGTGCCAATGCTCGCAGCTCCAGAAAGAGGCCAAGGCCTCTTTCTCTGACGCAGAGTAGCGGCGCTCGGTGTCGGATAGGGCTCGCGAAGCAAAGGCGACTGGCCGCAGCTGTCCGTGCTCGTCGACTTGGCTCAGGGTCGCGCCCAGGGAGACGTCGCTGCTGTCGCAGGAGACGACGGTTTCGTGATCTTGGTCGAAGAACTTCAGGCACGGTGCTGATGAGATGAGCCGCTTCACCTCGCTGAAGGCCGCCTCGCATTTCGCGTCCCAGTTCCATGGCGCGTCCTTGCGCAGGAGCGCTGTCAGCGGCTCGGCGACGTGAGACAGGTTCTTGATGTAGAACTGGAAGAACTTTGCAAAGCCGAGGAATGAAGCCAACTCTGCCGTATTTGTGGGTGCCTTGAGTTCCGATACGGACTCGGTGTGCGACTGGAGAGGTTGAATTCCCGCTGCGCTGACGCGGTGTCCGACGAACTCGATCTCCGACGCCTTGAAGATGCACTTCTTGAGGTTGACGGTTACTCGATGCTGCAGCAACTTGTCCAGTACCTGAAGTACGCGAATTTCGTGCTCGGCTTCCGTAGCGGCGTGAACGGCGATGTCGTCTTGATAGTGAACGACGCCTCTGATGCCTTGGAGGATCTTGCCGACGACCTTCTGGAAAGCCGCCGGAGCCGAGCTGATGCCGAACGGCATCCATCTGAATCGGTAGAGGCCGGATTCGGTGTGGAAGCAGGTCAGATTCTTGGCGTCATCATGCAGAGGCAGCTGTAGATACGACTGGTTGAGGTCGATCCTTGAGAAAAACTTCGAATTGGTGAATTCGGTCACCAGGTCGGCGAAGGTAGGCAGTGACATCGAGTCCGGGATGATCGCCTTGTTGACGCTTCGCAGATCAACGCAGAGGCGCAGCTTCCCATCGGCCTTGCGGGCACAGGTGACGTTGGACTGCCAGTCAGGGATGTCGCCGTCGACTCGCTCGATGATGCCTTCTTCCTCCCAGCGTTGAATCTCGCTGTCGCACTCCTGGCGCAGCGCTAGAGGCAGTCGGCGCAGACGCTGAGCTACGGGAGGCACAGTTGGGTCAACTCTGGGACGGTGGCAGAACCCTTTGATCTCACCGAGTCCGGTGCCCAAGGCGTGGTACTTAGCTGGAATCCATTCGGGCATCGACGTGGTCGGAGGCTCCTCGGACTCGACCGCAGCAATCTGATGTCCGGAAGGCCCGAGAACTCTGCAGTTCAGCTTGTCCATCAGGTCGATTCCCATCAGGTCATCGCCGTCCATGACGACGGTGAAGGTGAACGACGGGAGCTGGACGCAGTCGAACTCGACCGTGGCGTCGACCTCGCCGGCGACGCTGATGCTGGAGCCGTTGTACGACACGAGATGTCTCTCCGACGGTCGCAGGGGGACCTTGGGTCCGAAAATCTTCCTGCAGGTCTGCATGTTGATGATGGAGACCTTGGCAGCTGTGTCCACCAACAGCGGAGTGCTGAACCCGTTGATCCTGACGCTGGCTCTCTTGTACTCGCCCTTCTTGTCCGTGCTGACGGCGAAGATGCTTTGCTGAGCGGAGCTGTCGAAGTCGACACATTGAACCTTCTTCTGAGCCGAGTGCGGTGCCGTGGTGCTGCTCTTGCACACGCTGGCGAAGTGGTTAAGCTTCCCGCACTTCTTACACGCTTTGCCACGGGCAGCGCAGCGCGGGTCGCTGCCTGTGCGGTGGCCCGGCTTACCGCAGTGCGAGCAGCAGGACTCTTGCGGTGGTCGCGCTGCCTGGCCTCTGGTGCCAGTCGGAGCTCTCTTGGCGTTGATCTTCCTGATGCCGTCGTCAGCTGCATTCTTGCCGGTCAAGGACTTCTCACTCTGGATAGCTTTTTCCACCTGGGCGGCAATCTGGATTGCTCCGTCCAGGGTGAGCTCTTGCTCTAGCAGGAGGCGTTCGCGCACCTTCGCTGATGAAGTGCCGAAGATCAGCTGGTCCAGGATGAGGTCGTCGTGAAGGCTCTGGAACTCACAGTCTCTGGCGGCATGACGCAAGTTTGCCACGAATGCGTGCACGCCTTCGCCGCTCCGCTGGACGCACTTCCGGAAGTCATGGCGCTTGGCATACACGCTGACGGTGGCTGAAAGTGCTCCTTAAGCAGTTTGCATGCCGCTTTGAGTGTCGCTGGAGCTTCAGCTGGAGACTTGATAAGAGTCCGGTAGACTCGCACTCCTTCCCGCCCGAGGCAGTGCATGAGCAGTGCGATCTTCCTGGCTTCTTGCAAGCCGTCGACTCCTGACGCTAGCAGGTAGGTGTCGAACTCAGCGGCTCAAGTTTCCATGAAACCACAGGTGTTCCTGGGTTGTCGAGAAATGGAGGCGGTTCTCTCAGGTTTAGTCGTAGCGCTGGCGCTGTGGCGTTCATTTCTAACTTCACTGAGTTGAGTTTGCAGAATTGCAAGGCGATAGCGAGAGTTTGACTTGTGTGCCTTGGCTGCCGTGAGTTGAGTTTTGCGCGGGGTAGTTTTTCGCTAAGTCCCTGCTTGCGATGCCAGTGTTGTGGCCGCTGGCCAAGTGAATGAAATCAATTCACGTAAGGCGAAGGAGAGGAGAGGTGGCTCTCAGCTACAGTGAGCTGGCCAATATATATTATCTGACTGATATGAGCTAGATGTACATCGATGCGCGTACGTTACATAATAGCATTGGGCATGCACATTCAAAACACCTGCGGCGCCAAAATGTGCCTGCGGCGCCAAATTGAGTGCCTGCGGCGCCAAAATGAGTGCCTGTGGCGCTAAAATGCGTGCCTGCAGCGCTAAAATGAGTGCCTGCGGCGCCAGAATGAGTGCCTGCGGCGCCAAATTGAGTGCCTGCGGCGCTAAAATGAGTGCCTGCGGCGCTAAAATGAGTGCCTGCGGCGCTAAAATGAGTGCCTGCGGCGCTAAAATGAGTGCCTGAGGCGCTAAAAGTGGCAATGACATAAGGCATGGCCAGCCAGGCCAATCCGCCCCCCCCACCTAATTGAAATTCCTGGCATTTTGACTTAATACTTGACAGTTATAGTTACTTCTGCCGTTTACCCAAAGTTGCGTTAATTTTGCTTTAGGGTTTTTTACATGTAAGTCGCATTTTTGTTAAAACTAAGTCGCATTTTTGTTAAAACTAAGTCGCATTTTTGTTAAAACTAAGTCGCACGGCCGACCGAATTTTGGAGGTTGCGCATGTATGGACAAGAGTGAGACAAGAGTGATATTGTATGCTTGATAATACAATATCAAGCATCCCGACTGCAGAAGAATACACCATTATTTATTATGCTCTCAATAAATCGTTTTTTCAACCTATGGTTGAAATATAGGTTTCTTAGAAATGAACTGAAGACCGGTATGAACGAATGCGTAAATCACGAGGGCTGAAGGCCCGACGGATTTATAAAATAGCTGCCGAAAAAGGCATGCCTTATATAGTCAAAAAGATTTTACGGGACATTATTGAATATTGGCAAATAAAATCCCGGAGAACACAAATAATGCCCGGAAAATGTTTTTATCTATGTTTTATGCAAATTCGTTGATACCGGTCTTCAGTTCATTTCTAACAAATCGAGCGTAGCGTTCTACTGCAGTTGTAAATGGCTGTTGAAAGCTAGGACGGCAAACTCCGGTCCGTGGAAGCCTCTCTATCCGGCCCTCGGCTTTTTTGAAACTTCACACTATATAGCAATCTGGCCCGCTCATTAGGTTGTGCCTCTTCTCAGCTGTCTTTCTCTTCTCTACTCTCCTCTATTCCTGGCTCTCTTCTTCTCTCCCTTTCTCTCCCCCTCTTCTCTGCCCTTTTCTCTCCTCATATCTCTTCTCTCATCCAATCTCTCGCTTCTCCTCTTTTCTCTCCTTTCCTCTCTCTCGATTCTTTATCTGGCCTGCACCTTAAGGTAGAAAAGTTTCAGACTGCTGGTTTACACTCTCACCAATTATCAAACTTAGCGATGGCGCCTCTAGGATGGTGATAGATAGCGATAGCGGCCCTATTCCATCACTTTATTTATCGACTCTAATGACAGTTGCTACTATCAATTTTTATTTTGTTTTGTTGTTCCTTTTTGTGGGAAACGTTAACAATTGGGTTATTTATGAAAAATTCAAGGCAATATTAATTTCAAACACGTATTAATAAATTATTAATCTGAATAACGCATATTAAAAGAACTTTTTCAAACATTGTGATCTTAAGGAATATAGATAAAGAATCCAGCTCATGGCTGCGGGCCAGATGAGAGAGAGAGGGGGGGGGGAAAGGAGAGGCGAGAGATGGGATGAGAGAAGAGATTTAAGAGAAAAGATGAGAGAAAAGGGGAGAAGAGAGAGGGGAGAGGATCTGAGGGCCGCAGTTCGCCAACACCTGTAGAGGAAACAGTCTACTAAATATGTAGTCCCATGCACCAGTGTTTACTAAATGCTCAAATTTTATATTGGCGCAGAAATGAAGTCGCACTTGTGTAAAAAGAATCTAGCAGAGCACACAATTGAGGAACAAATATACTCAATGTTTTATTTGTTAAAATCCTTCAATGCCTGTTGCCTAACTAATTTGAAGTACTATAAGTGTCGAATTTCATTTCAGTTTCAATTGTTTTTCGAAACCTCTGTTTGCTATCATTGTCACAATCAGTAGCAGAGCTGCTGGAGCAGCCGAAACTCAGACTCGTTGAGCATCTCACTGCTCAGGGCAAAGCAACTCATTGTGCCGCTCAGACATCTGTCACTTGTGGGCCCGAATCCGAGTCGCAGGCAGTGAAAGGACGCCGCTGAAGAGTTCCAAGAACTTCTACTAAACGAAGACGTCGCAACCAGCGTGCCGTTCTGATACATGCGCTTCTGCTCCAGCCCGTTGAAGGTGACTCCAGCCGACAGGAGACGCACCGAGCCGTCAGTCGGTAGAAAAAAAGACGAAAATCCGAAAATTCTCTCACCGACACTCCCGCCGCCGCTGGACAGCCAGGCGAAACCGTAGAAATAATCTGCTTTCTTGATCAGAGAGCTGCCGATGTTGGTTCCTGAGCACTCTTGGAATCGGCTGTAGTACTGATACCTGCTTGTGCAGCGGTAGAGGCGCGGCTAGAAGGTGAGCAGCGGTTTCAAAGCATCACAGACAGTTTCAACTCACTCGTCTTTAGTCATGGCGTGCCGAACCTGCGCAAAAGTCGAGTAGGTGGAACCGACTCCCAGAAGCTTCTCAAAACCGGGAGTCTCAGTGCTCAAGTAGGAGCTCGTGTTGCCCTTGAAGTGAGCACCAACTGCATCAATTGTCACATCGTGAGCCCTGAGACAGGACAGTCTCGTGTTGACCTCATTCTTCAGACCGCTCCGAGAGAACTTGTAGAACAGCTTCAGCTTGAGCGGTTTGACCAGGGGCTCAGAAGACTCTGCAGTGGAACAGATCAATTTAAATCAATTTAAACAAAGCAAATGACTTCATTGGAGCGATACAGAATTGTCAAGACAGCTGCAGCCACTGAGCCGCTCACCGCAGTCTCCGCACAGCACATCGGTGTACTTGTAAGAGTCGCAGTCGCCGTCAGTCCATTGCTCGAGTTGAGAACACGCGTCTCCATGGTAACACAGGCGGGTGGTAATGTCGAAGTGGAATGCGTTGCAGGTGGGCAGTCGGGAGCAGGCGGCGGCGCACTGCAGCTTGCTGGCCAGGCGGTGCGGCAGCGGAGAGGCGGCCGCGGTGGGGCAGCGTCGGGTCTTTGTTGCTGCGAAGTTTGGCAGCACCTTGGCGCTTGAAGTCGCCGCCAGGCAGCTGAGCAGCAGGAGGCAGGGCAGAGTCGACAGTCGAATCTTTTTCATTTCCTGTATTAGCAGACACTTTTCAAATCAAATTAACTGCTCAAAAATTAAGAACGGTTCAGAAGACATCCCATTCTACATTTATAAATGTAGGATTTGTTAGCTGTGTTAAATTTTCCTTGCTGAGTGCCTTTCAAGCACCTACATATATTTGTCCAGTGTTTAAAACACGCACAGTTCTCACGCCTCACACAATGGCCACAATTCCCGGATGGAATGTTTACAGAATCCCTTTGAATAGGTACGCGCAAACTCAGTATCCAGAGTTCTAATTGTGAAATCGAAATTTCAAATACTGGAGCAGTGACCATGGTGCATATTCGAATAAATGTCACATTTTTTGCATAACAAAATTAAACTCGGGTTTACTACCGACTTCGAACTTTTCTGAATGTATTGGAACATCCTAAAACCTATTGGGAACTTGATAAAAATTGACTGACGGTGCCGAATCGGAGACAGGCGTGGGCTGTTTTACCCAATATCATGCATCCCGACTGCAGAGGAATGTACAACTCTTACTTGTTCCGATTTCCACCTTGCCTGATGCAAGCAAAACTGCGCGTCCCGCCTTCAGAATTGTCGGATTTGCGTTTGATTCGGGTCGCTTCAATTCCAGTTAGCTTTTTAAAAATACATGCAAGGATACAGTCGCTGTTCAAACAAAAAATGCTTCATATTGTTTGACATTCTGCATGCTGCTGTCAGGCCTGACATCCATGCTTTTGATAAAAGCATCGATACTTGCTGAGTACAAAACAAAGAGAAACTCAACTTTTCTGAATTTGCAACCAGCTAGAAGGCAGAGGTGATCAAATAAGCCAGCACGAGTCAGATTTTCCTATAAAGGTAAAATAGAGAGCAACTGAGTGAATCAGCAGGCATCGATCGAAACCAAGCCATGATGAAACGGAGTAAACTCCAAGCTAGGATGAATTACTTTTTAGCTCTGCTTCTTTCACTGGTCTCTTTCAGACTTGCTGCTGCTGCTGCTGAGCTGTCATTCGAGAAGACCCGACGCTGCCCCACCGCGGCCGCCTCTCCGCTGCCGCACCGCCTGGCCAGCAAGCTGCAGTGCGCCGCCGCCTGCTCCCGACTGCCCACCTGCAACGCATTCCACTTCGACATCGCCACCCGCCTGTGTTACCATGGAGACGCGTGTTCCCAACTCGAGCAATGGACTGACGGCGACTGCGCGACTCTTACAAGTACACCGATGTGCTGTGCGGAGACTGCGGTGAGCGGCTCAGCGGCTGCTGTCTTGACAGCTCTGCGTCTCTCCAATGAAATCATTTACTTTGTTTAAACTGATTATAAATTTATCACTGCAGAGTCTTCTGAGCCCTTGGTGAAACAGCTCAAGCTGAAGCTGTTCTACAAGTTCTCTCGGAGCGGTCTGAAGAATGAGGTCAACCCGAGAATGTCCTGTCTCAAGGCTCACGATGTAACAGTTGATGCAGCTGGTGCTCACTTCAAGGGCAACACGGGCTCCTATCTGAGCACTGAGACTCCCGGTTTTGAGAAGTTTCTGGGAGTCGGTTCCACCTACTCGACTTTTGCTCAGGTTCGGCACGTTTTTACTAGCGGGTGAGTCGTTTTCGCTAGACTTGAGCAGATAGATTAGCTCGTACATGCATTTCGTAGTGCTTGACCATGAGAATGCTATCACTGCAGGAGACAGTACTACAGCAGGTTCCAGGCGTGCTCGGGCAGTGGCATTGGTTGCTCGCTCATCAAGAATGATGATTACTTTTACGGCTATGCCTGGCTGTCCGCTGACGGTACTGTTGGTGAGAAGATATACGGCTATTCGAGCTATTTTCTGCCGGTTGACGGAGCTGAGCACCTGTTCTCTGCTGGGGTTACCTTCGACCGGAACGGACACCAGCGCGTGTACCAAAACGGATCGCTGGTCGGAGTTTCACGAACTTCAAATGCCCCTCTTGATCGATCAAACGTGGTGTTTCAGTGCCTGCGACTCGGCTCGTCATCAAGCGATGCAACCTGTCTAAAAGGTAGCATGCTGTGCTTTGCGCTGAGCACGAAACTTCTCAATAAAACAGAGTTTCTGCGGCTGCAACAGGTGTGCAACGAGTAGTTATTCGGTCAATCAGACCTAAACAACATCAACACACGCACTCACAGTGTATAAATTGAATTAAACATTGAAGTCAAAGATTTTAATTGCTTTATCAGTTAATAAAGACAAAAGCTTGCGGACGCATATTATTTGATATTTGCCGTAACAAATTATAAATTCACCGTATAGTAATATATAGAACATGTAGAAGCTTATAAATGGATATAAAACCTAGAAATAGTACAGACGACAAAAAATACTTGTAAATGCGCGAAAGTGATAAATTCAATAAAATTATGAATTTTAGTGAAGACTTTGTGAAATGCTGTAAAATACAGCTACTAATAGTAGTTTAAAACCCGATAGGTAAATAAGGAAACAAATGATTAATATGAAGTCAGTGGTTGCTACCCACGTGCTCCAGCACACCCTGCCGCACTAGCAGCTCCGTGTCGCTGTGCAGCAGGTAGTGATGGCTGCCCTTCTTTAAGTTCACCAGACAGCCGTCCTCGGTCTCCAGCTGGCCGTAGTCCTGAAGGCAGCGCACTTCAACGAATAGACTCTTTGGCGGCTGGCGGTTCACGGTGAGATCGAATCCTGTAGTCTGCGATTAATATCAGGGATAATTTAAGAAATTTATGTATACGAAATCTTTGTAAAATCAGCGAGAGATACTGTAAAATTAGCGCAACAGAGGGTGCCAGCACCCAAGGGGCGCCAGCACCCAAGGGGCGCCAGCACCCAAGGGGCGCCAGCACCCAAGGGGCGCCAGCACCCAAGGGGCGCCAGCACCCAAGTAGTGCCAGCACCCAAGGGGCGCCAGCACCCAAGGGGCGCCAGCACCCAAGGGGCGCCAGCACCCAAGGGGCGCCAGCACCCAAGGGGCGCCAGCACCCAAGGGGCGCCAGCACCCAAGGGGCGCCAGCACCCAATGGGCGTCAACAGCAAGGGCGCCAGCCTCATAGGGGGCAGTGAACGCCATTAATTTTACCAGTCAATTGAGGACTTGGGACCCCCTTGACCTCCCCACTGGCTACGCCATTGTGCAGGTTAAGCTGAGTTGGCCGCGGTTAGCACACAGAGCTAAACAAGCTGGATGCCCAATCTGCTGACCCCTGAGCAACCCCTGACAGTCCAACCGTGCACAACCTGCATGTAGTGGGCCAGCATCCGGTTGTAGCCGGAGAACCAGTTGATCTCCTCGTCGCGCGCATTTAGCTGCACATTGGCTGGCAGGATCGGGCCAAGCTCCCAGCGCATGCGGCGCAGCTGCACCAGTCTATGGTACAGATAGGCCAGCAGACAGCGCTTGTTCCGCTCCATCACCGCCTGACGCAGCTGGATGCTGTTGTGCGACCGGCCGGCCCTCAGCTCCTTCTCCTGCGCGGTCAGGGCGGCGTTGTTCGAATCGGCGAGGGCTTCGCCGATGGCTTCGCGATTCTGCTGGAACAGGGCGTCGATTTCGGCTAGCAGATGGCGGACTCGGTCCTCTTCGAAGGCCGGGAGGCCGGTGGACAGGCCGCGCTTCAGGTCGGCTATAAGACGCGTGCTCTGATTGGACAGCATGACTAGTAGTAGCCGGCTGGCAGGAAGGTGGGAAGGCGTAAATTGCTATTGGTTTTAAATATATCAATACATATCGGCTAATCAAGTCTCTAACTTTTAGATACTTCGATAGATCTAGCTATTCGATACATATCTGCTACCACAGATTCAATTAAAACATTTCGATACATATCGGCTATAATAATTTTTTACACTAGTATTTCGATACATATCGGCAAAACAAGTTCAATATAGAAATTTCGATACATATCGGCTATCTGATAGTTATTAGATTTATAAATGCCATATTCTTTATAGTAGAAGCTTTATACCTAAAGGCTAGGCTATATTTTGATAGATTTTACCACAAATCATATCTAACCCAGAATTAATATATGAACCAAACACAGGACCGGAAAAAATAATATTCAGTTTATTTAGCAAGAACAAACAGCTAAATTTAGGAGAGAGGGCTTTTAAAGTAAGCCAAGAAACAAATAGCAAAATATATGCTTGCAAATCAAATGCCAAGATTTGTTAAAGTAGAACAAAAAACGCTTACAAAAATATTGTAGAAAGCTGTTTAATAGGACTATGAAAGTTTGAAAAATTATTATAACTTTTTCGATACATATCGGCTAGACGAAACGATGGTTGAATTAGTAGGCCTATGAGATACTGTTTTGTATCAACGTATGACTGAGAGAAGGTATTTTTTAAGGCTTTCGATAAATATCGGTTTAATTTGCGTAAAGCTCTTAAGTACTACTGAATTAAGCAGTAGCAACAGATAAATTTTAATTTAATATTGAATTAACTTTCAGGCTGTTTAATTTAATATTAACGCGAACGAATCGAGGTTCGAACCCCGGCAGAGCGGTTTAACAGCGGACGCTCTAACCACTACGCCACAGGCCGCACTAAATATCCAACTGTCCAAGCGCGCTTACTAATTTACTGTGTCACCCTGGTCAAGCTTCTTCCTCGCCATCATCGTCGCCGCAATCGTCGGCAGCAGCGTCGCTATCGCCGTAGGCCGCCTCCTCATCGCCGTCCTCACCAACGGCTTCATCTTCATCCGATGTCGACGAAACATCGTAGTCCTCCGGCCGGCGAATCTCGTCCATCTCTTCGCCCTGGATGTTCTTCAATTTGAGCTGGCCGGGCTCGAAGGCGGCGGCGCAGTCGTGTCGGGCCACCAGGGCGCGAACCCGGTAGATGAAAGTCTCCAGGGTGCGCCGGAGCGGCGGCACCAGCGCCGAAGTTGGCCCGTCGTTCCGATCTTTGCAGGTGTTGGCCACGGCCTGCAGCTGACGGGTGGACAGCTGGATCTGCTTGAGTAGGCGGACAGCCGGCTCGCTGCGACAGCGGAACTGACGGCCGAGAAGGGGCAGGCCGTGACGCATGAAGGCCTCGACTAGGGCCCGACCGTGGCGGAGAGCGATGGCCTGAGCGCATGTGAAAAAAGTTGGTAAGTTATGTAATTTTCAATACATATCGGCTATTAAATTATTAAATAAAAAAACTCCAGTCTGGATTAGAATTGGATTTTATTTTTCGATACATATCGGCTTTACAGTTCAAACAATCTGTAGATAAAAATCCCACACAAAAATATTAATTTCAAAACCTCAACGGCAAGTAATTTAAACAGAGCTATAATTTTCCGTATTTTCGATACATATCGGCGACTGTTAAATAATAAAAAACCTGTTAATGTCAATACATATCGTCTCAAAGTATATAAAAAAACAATGCTTAAAATATTTACGAAGTTGATTAGACAATGCTATCAAGAGTTATCTGATATTATTAGCGTCGACTATTCATCATTTCGATACATATCGCCAAGAGTGCACGCACCTGCAGTCGCACGCACTCGGGCCAGGCT